>PVIC010002819.1:0-73818 GCA_004025085.1 Thryonomys swinderianus
TCCCCTCCCCTCTCCTTCCCTTCCCTCCCCTCCCCTCTTTCCCTGGTCTTATACCCTTTCCCATTTTCCTACTTCCCACTCTGTGTCCTCCACTGACTCCTTTGGATTTCTCACACAAGAGAAACAATGTGGTATTTAAACTTGTATTTCTGATGTACTGTATTCAGAATTTGATCTTGAAGTGTACTCATTTACCTACAGATAATTCAAGCCTATCCTTCTTTATGGTTGAATAGTACTCCATTGCATATAAATACCACATTTTCTTTATCCATTCAGCTGTTGATGAGCATATGGGCTGTTTCCAGAATTTAGCTATTATAAATTGTGGCATGGGAGTTACATTTGGGTGTTGCCTCCTTGTTGAGTTTCTCTGAGAGCTCGTAGGAATCTCCTGCAGATAATCAGCCAGCATCATTCTAGGGGCTGCACCTGAATATGGGCCAACAGGAAAACAGGCTGTGATGAGGGCTTTTCAGCAGTCTGTCCACCTGTGTAAGAGGTGGGTCTCACCCTGGGCTGTTGTGTGCAGGGTAGGATTGAGAGGGGACAATCTTTCTTCTTGGGGTTTTGTTGAGGCTTTGGTTGTCAGTAGCTCTGTGATTCAGGAAGTCACTTATCCCAGATAGTCTTCCGTGGTGTTACACTATAGTCCCCACCTTGTTAGAATTTCGGGGAGGCTGACGCGACTTGAATGTAGCACTTACTGGGTGCTCACTGTTTAGTAATAAGAGGACATTTGAGCACACCTCAAATTCTGAATTTTCCCCAGATCATGTCCATGTGTATTTCACTGAGCCTCATCACTTTGAGGAAAGGCAATAGTGGGCAGTAAACAGACTGTCACCTGTCACTGTACAGTCTTTCATTCATAAGTGTTTGGGGTAAGACCAGGGCACCAAGCCTGGAAAGCAGCATTAGCCAAGCTTTCCATTTCTATGACATTTTGCAGTTTACAATGTGTTTTCCTGTCCTGTTTCATTTAAACACACAGAAAAACAGAAGTACAGAGAAACAGCTGACTATCTGAATGTCCCACCCCTTTGCTGGTGTGGCTCAGGTGTGACAGTTTAAGATTCCTGGTTGTGGGCAACAGGTCTCTATGGCGTACTGAGGGCTTGTTGGTACCCAGGCCAGAGCACAGCATGATGAGAAAACAGTTCTGAGCCTTTATGACCAGGGTAAGTCTCCTAAAGAGTGTAGTTCAGTGAACTTGCTGCTTATGTGATGACAGAGCCTAATGAGAGAAGTCCTTCCAAAAACAACCCTGAAATGCACCTTCTCTGAGGGCTGGGAGCAATGTGGTGTCCCTAATATCCTTCAGCTTCCACTCTATCTATACCCCATCTATCCAGATGTCTTTTCTGCTGTCACTGGGACCTGTGGTAGAGGTTGGGAAGGGTTTTCATCCTGGCTGGCCCTCTCCCAAGGTAAACTGGATAATTGAAAATATGCCCACAAATACAATATCTGAACTGGTGGATTTAAAACAGAGCCCATTGAGCCTTCCAACTCTAAGTATGTGCGAGAAAATCTGTTTAAAAATGCCACAGCCTAGCATCACCCATCTTCCTGTCCCTCCTAGGGCTGCCAGTCATACCTGGAGAGCTATTTGAGCATCTGCCCCGGGGAATCTGGGAGATGCTTGTGTCTCTTAGGACTAGGAAATCAGGAAAGATCTAAATTGGAGAAGAATTTAGAGATCTTCTGGTCTAGCACTCTGAGAAAGGACATCCAGTGACAGCTGCCACCCCAACATGTGCTCACCATCCTCAGCCTGCCCTCTTTACAGAGACACCCACTGTGCATTAATAGAATCATTAAAAATAAGAAGATCTAGGGCCGGAGGGTTAGCTCAGTGGTTCCAGCGCCTGCCTCGCAAGCGCAGGGTCCTGAGTTCGATCCCCGGTAACCACATACAATGCTGGGCATGGAGACTCACGCCCACCAGCCACCAATACCACATACCACAGTGCTGGGTGTGGTGGCTCACGCCTGTAATCACAGCACTCGGGAGGCAGAGACAGGAGGATTGCTGAGTTTGGGGCTTGCCTGGACTACATAGTGAGCTCAGAGCCAGCCTGAACTACAAAGCGAGACCCTGTCTCAAAAAAAAAAAAAAAAAAAAAAAAAGATCTAAAAACTTGTAAGACAAGAACAACAGGAACCAAATAGGGAAGTATTCATACTTCAAGATCACAAAGAAGATGTAACAGTATGGAACGAACCACGTGAGTCAAATATTGAAGATCTTTTATCAAGTAGGGACATATGTTCTTCAGTCTCATGTTTCCTGTCATCTTCATGGTACAATACTTGAAGACATGGCTTCCACTGGGACTTTGGCACCAATTCCTATTTTTCCTAAATTTGAAGCAGAACTTGATTCCACTAGAAAAAAATTATTGTTTATCCAGGAAAGAAACACATTGAATATATTTTGGAAGAATATTCATATCAAGAGCCGCTGTGGGGCAGAATCGGTGGTTTTTCCTGAAGGTGTTCTTGATGGCTTCACTGACTGTGTGCTCTCTTGGTCTTGGCTAATGACAGAACTGAAGAGACCAAGTCAGGTAACCTTGTTCATTTATTAAGCTCTGTATGCAGAGGATGTTTGGTTCCCAGAGTGAGAGCCAATCCGTGGTTTAAAGCCACTCTAGAAACAGACAGTTCTAGTTTATTTTAGCTACTAAAGACTATAAATATACGTATATGTGTATATATGAAATAGGCCTGTGATGTTGCCAGAGGAAGAGAAGTAATAACCCAGTGACTGAAAAGCTAAATAAAGAGAGGAGGAGAAAACTAATTTTGAGTAATTAGAGTATGTAAAATGCCACTGTTTTCCTTAAAGGCTTCCCTAAGTATTGGGGAGGATTTTAAAGTGGTTCTGGTCAGGGCATGCACAATAGAGTTTCTATCACTGAGAAAGAGACCTATTACAATTTTTATGAGTTCCTCAGATCTATCAGAAATTGCTTACAGATTCTCTGACATTTCCTGATGATTTGAAAATGTCATTGACTTTGATGTTTTTATATTTATGCACTTGTTATCTCTTTATTGCATTTTACTCTCTTAAGGTGCTAAGATGACCACAGAACAAGTTGCAAAAATGAAGTCTGAAGCATATTGTTGAGTAAAGTTACTTTAGCCAATTCACAGGTTCCCCCAACCAAAAAAGAAACATCCCCCTCCTCGTTTTAAAGGCCGCCCAGGATAATCCTAGGGTTCTCTTCATTCACAGGGTGGCCTCAGGTGCCCAGGAGCATTTGGAGAAAGGAACAAAAATGTATGAACCTGAATCATCACTTGCTACAACTCTGATTTTCTTTTCAAAGTATATATACCTGATTTTGTGGTGTACCCTACAATCTCTCGGGGTGTGATTTCCCCATTTTACACGGGAGTAAATCGAAGCCTTGGGAGGCCACGGGTGGCCAGCCTCAGGATCTGACCCTTTGCTTTTCTGCAGGTGCTTCACCTTGAATATTTGACTGATAACCCACACAGATAACCCTGGCAGACCAGTCCAGTCATCTGCAGAAGTGACTCTGAGTTTGCTTGTCATTATCCTTCTCTGCTAGGTGACTGTGATGAGAACTCAACACAACAGGGCCAGAGTGAGATGGCGAGCAAGCAAATGGAGAGTGAAGGTGCTGTCCAGGCCCATACTGCCCACAGAACACTGGCCAGTGGGGAGCTGGGCATGGGCCGAAGGGGATGCCATGGAGTTTGCACTTTGTGAACCAAGAGAAGGTGGTGTAAGCTAGCACTTGGCCGCAGGTAGGCAGGTGACTCCACAGGAGAGCAGGGGAGGGCAGTGTGGACAAGTGGCTCTGTAGGGGACACAGTTCATGGTCTGTCTTTAAACCCATCTTTCAAGAAGTTACTAGAATAAGCTTTCTGCAGAGGAGACAACCCAAGCTGGAGAAGTTAGAATTTGGCAAGTCCATATCAGTCAGTGCTTACTAGACAAACATTTTATACAAGATATACAAATACATAAGATTTTACGCAGTTGTCTTACAGTGGCCACCCACAGAGTGGAAGAGTGTGTCTGTCTGTACTCTGGGGTTCCAAAGGGTCCAGTTGAAGGCCTGGAGCTCACTGTACTGTCTTGTGTGAGCGTGTATCAGAAGGCCGAAGACTGAAGGGTTGGTGCTGGAGGCTGAGGGTCTGCACTGGAAACCAGATGATGTGGAAGGCGAAGGCAAAGACAAAAGCAATCCTTCTTTGTTTCTCTTTTATACCTCGCTGGCAACAATCCCCCTTAGGATGAATTCTGGTTCCACATCCAGAACTATGATGAGCCAATTAACTGGGGATTTCTAATTCAAATCGACAGCCATCAGTTAACTGTTACAGAAAGCTATGAAGGGTTGAGGTGGATTAAACCCGGGCAAACTTCAGAAATCTCTTGACAGTGTTGTTCCGTCTTTTTTTTTTTTTTCTTTGTTTTTCGAAACAGAGTCTCACTTTTCAAGCTGGCCCTAAACTCACTATGTAGCTTAGGCCAGCCTGAAACTCACAGCAATCCTCCTACCTTTGGCTGTCTTACAGGTGTGAGCCAACACGCCTGGCTGTTGTTCAGTCTTCTAAAAGTTTCCTTGCTCTTAGGAGGGTTGATTATAGAGGTCCTTTCATTTAGACAACTTGAATTTCATAGAGCAGCACAGAGTTACACTTTCTGGCCTGTGCATGGCCACTGAGGGCTGGCTCAAGTTGTCTTCACCATGTTGGTAAGCACTGTTATAGGGCTGTGCGAGTGCTTTTGACCTGGTTGGCTTCTGACTGCGAGGTTACCCAACTCCATTCAGATCTGTGCCTGGCTGTGATATCTAAGAGCAAGTCACTGCCATATGCTGAATTGTAGCCCTCAGGGAGCAGCCAGCAACTCTGGCTTTTTGCCTGCTTTGGCAGATGGCCCAGATCTGAGGGTTTATGTGATATCTGTCTGGTAGTAATGACTGGTAGAGCCACTAGCATCTCATTTTAATAATGTAATGATCATAAAACATGCCACCTTGGGACAGGAGTTTTCAGAAGAAGCTAGGAGATGTTTATGTTTTTCACAGTGCAGTAACATACTGTTGTAACCAAAGTCCACTTAAGATATTTAGGCATCACAGCATCCCTAGAGACTAGTCTTAAACAGCAAAGCTATTGCTTTGTCCAAGATGAAATCATTGTGAAGAGGCTGTAAAGGCAAGAAGACCCAGGAATTCTTTATAATTAGTGTGCTCTGTTTGAATGTAAATGAGCGACTTGAAAACAGTTTGCTTTTTTTTTTTTTTTTTTTGAGACAGGGTCTTGTTTTGTAGTTTAGGCTGGCCCTGGGCTCACTATGTAGCCCAGGCAAGCCTCAAACTCAGCAATCCACCTGCCTCTGCCTCTCCAGTGCTGGGATTACAGGTGTGAGCCACCATGCCTGGCACTCTGGTATGTGGTATTGATTGCTGGTGATGAGTCACCATACCTGGTATTGTTGTATGTGGTTACTGGGGATGTAACCAGGGACCTTGCCCTTGCTAGGCAGGTGCTGGAACCACTGAGCTAAATCTCCAGCCCAAGAGTTTGCTTTCTTTCTTTTTTTAAAATTAATTTTTATCTTTATAAATGTATATAAATTTTTATCTTTATAAAAGTATATAATTTTTATCTTTATAAATGTATATAATTTTTATCTTTATAAATGTATATAAATATTTGTTAATGTGTATAATTTTTTATCTTTATACAATGTATATACATCATATATACACATCATGATCACAGTATTGGGAACTTGTACCATTATATGACATAATTTAATTCTCATTTTTTCTTGTTCCCCTACCCACCGTACAACCCCTCACCCCCTAGATACATAAGTTTTGTTTCCGTTTTTTTTTAATTACCATCACATTTTTCTTTACCCCTCATTACTCCTCTACCATATTTCCATTTGAATATTTTCTATTTCATAATGTCCATCATACATTCTAGAACTCAGTTTGCTTTCTTAAAAACCTTAAGTATTCTCCACTATAGCCTTCCTGATGGACTTAATCTGTTTAAACAAACTCTGCAGATGGTGCAAAGGTTAACTTCAGTCTAGCCTCCAACTCCAAAAACTAATTGTGTTTGAATTACTCAGACTAAAGTAAGCTTTCCATTGGTAGTCATGGCCTTTTTAAACAAGGAAACTATATGCAATGTCTTGATATGAAGTGAGACTAGAGGAGTTTTTTTAAAAAATTGAATTCTTTATTGGTACATTTATAATTATCAAGGTTCCAGATACACAACATAAGAATGAAATACTGAAAGCAGTTAGAGAAAGGAAGAAAATCACCTACAAAGGGAAGCCCGTTAGGCTCACAGCAGACTTCTCAACACACTCAACACAAGGAGAGCCTGGAGGGAAGTGTTTCCAGCATTGCAGGAAAACGACCTCCAACCTAGACTGATGTATCCTGCAAAACTATCTTTCAGAATAGACCGGGAAATAAGACACTTCCATGACTAGAGGAGTTTTATCGGGGAATCCTACAACGGAGAGAGAAGGCAGTTATATTCTGTTATAGATGTGTCCCTACATCTCAGACCCCAGTCAGGTTTGGCTCCCTCCCATTATTGTCACAAGTTGAGGAATATGGATTCCTTATGCTCACATTGCCAGTATATTGGGTTCCAATCTTGGAATGTGGGAAAACATGTGGAATTTCCCTCTATTTCCTAAAAGGACCATGCAGCAGGTCATTTGCTGTACTCTAATTGTATCATTTTTAAGGTCAGTGTACAAACCTTTGATGTGGGTTTAAATTCTGAGAATTTTGAAAATTTGGTGTAAAGTAGGGACTTGCTTGAGATATGCTTCTGTCTCCAGAGAACTCCTTATGTGTGACTGGTTGACAATTTGGGATCATTTTTAAATAAATACATCTTGAAGTTGGCATGCAAAGTGGGACATTTAGAAAGCCATGAAAATAAGCTCATGCATGAGATATGGCATTTAAAAGGTGACAGTGACCTTTATAGATGGCCTCATATGAGAAAGTGATTTTCTGTTAGGGTGGGTGCAGGAGCATGTGGGTCTCTACTGCACAAGCATAAGTATAGAAACCCAAGTTGTGGGCTTGTTTTGAGATAACAGCCACAGAGAGCTCCTTTGGGTTCATCCATATTTTATTAGGCCAGCAGTTAGAAAATCCATCAGAGGTACCCATCTGCAGCTGGCAGTACTCTGGAGGCAGGTTCCAATGGCTATCAGATTTTGAGTAACACTTTACACGAACAGAAAAAGACAATCATTTACAATTGAGAATTAACAGTACCACAGAGAGAGGCTGCTCTTCCATATGGTTATGACTCTGCTGCCTAATTCCTATAGGAAAATAGGGGATGTTACTAGAACCTCTGCAGTTAAGTTTTAGTCTCCTGTTAGCCCAACAGCACAAGATGAATTAATTAACAAATAGATGGAAATGAGACTTACAGAAGCAGCTAAGCTTGGGCCAGATTGATGCTATTCTGGATAGCAAAGATGATCTCCTGAAGCATGCCATACTTTCATGTATACATCTTTAGTAACAAAAAATTTGGAGCCAGGGTAGATTGCCCACAATAATTCTTGAGGAATTATGTAGATGAAGATCCTGGAGTAATTCTGCCCTACAGCAATCACAGCATGTGGGACCACTGGGATCTTTGTTGTTATCTGAGGTGAAGATAAGAGTCAAATTCTCAGGTCTGAATATGCCATAGCTGGCCTACAGTTAGAAAGTCTTGGCCTAATCAGTCCCAATTGTGCAGTTATTTTTCTCAAATACGATCACTCCCAACACTGTACCACGTGTTGCAGCTGGCATTCCAGGTATGAAATAGAGAGAGGAGGTTCATAGTCGGGAGCAGGGTGTTTAGTGGAGAGTATAGGCTGAGTGAGCATCCTTTGGACTGTGCGGGTCACTCCGAGGCTGTGTCCTTAGTGGGAGGCCAAAGCCTCCCCAGTGCAGAGAGAGGCTGGAGTGAGTGAGAAGGAGCAACTTAAGCTTTGAGCTGAAGTGCCATGTGGTTGTTCAGGCACTCTGCCTCAGGAAGAGGCAGAGGTTCTCATTGTTATCTGTTTCTGCATTGAAAACACTCACCACTGAACAGCAATGTACGGAAGAAAGATTTTCTCTCTCCCTTCTGAGATCCATAGCTGGGACCCTGAACGGCAGCAGTTCACCTCCAAGATTAGCTCTATGAGGCCATAGCTGGGGTAGGGCTTTTTTTCTGGACACCTCTGTGATTTACCTAAGTCCTTTTTAAAAAAAGAATCTATCTATCTATCTATCTATCTATCTATCTATCTATCTATCTATCTGTCTATCATCTATCTATCTACCTATCTATCTATTTAAGAGAAACCCTTGCTGGTGCATTTTAGATATACATAATATTTATTTATCATAGGGAATTTGTACCAGCACATGATAATCTTGTTTCCTTTTTTTCTCAATTTTTTCTATTTTCTTTTACCTTCTTTCCTTCTCCCTCCCACTCCTTTGTTCCCCTTCTCATTTGAACATTTTCTTTCCATCCTCCAATATCTGTTGTAGATTTTAGGCTTTATTTCCACTTTCAGTTTCTCATATCAGAGAAACAATGTGGCATTTAAACATGTGTGATCAATTTATATCACTTAACAGTGTGGTCTCAAGGTCCATCCATTTAGCTATAAATGTCTCAAGCTCATTGTTCTTTATGGCAGAGTATACTGCATTGTATAAAAAAAAACACATCTTTATCCATTTGTTGGTTGATGGGCATTTAGGGTATTTCCAATATTTAGCTATTACAAATTGTGCCACTATAAATATGGGTGTAGATATATCTTTGTGGTATAATGGTTTTAACTCTTTTGGGAAGATACTAAAAAGGGGAATAGCTGAATGGAGCTTCCAGTTTTAGTTCTTTGAGAAATCTCCACACTGATTTTCACAATGGTCACACCAGTCTACATTCCCACCAACAGTGGAGAAGGGTTCCTTTTTTCCCACAGCCCCAGTGGCACTTGTTGTTTATTGATTTCTTGATACTAGCCATCTTTCTGGATTGAGATGGTGATGTGGGATTTGTACATGTCATGTTTATTGGTGATTTGGCAGTTAGTTTGGTGTTTTGGAGATTCTTGAATTTTGCTCCATCATGGTATTGAGTTTGGGTGGGGGAATGTAATAAGGTAACATGTTAGCCAAGCCTCATGAACAGCTGCGTCATTCCCAGTTTGGGTGTTGGGCATAATGAGGTGGCTTGGCTGGGTCTCAACATCCAGCACCTTTGAAGAGAGCCTCACAGGTAACTATTGAGTACTGGGTACTCTTGGCCAGGGTGGCTTTGCCCAGGTCCTAGTGGCTGAATATCTTGGCACTGGTGTCACAGTTTATTAAACTGTAAAGTCTGCAAATGAAGGATTGCCTTAGCCAAATTTTATTAGTAGCTTCTCCTTATATCCTTTATTTTGTAAAACTGTTTGTTTTATCATGCAAAACTATTTCCCCTGACTACTTTATTTTGCTAAATATTAAGTCACCTTTCCCTTGTAGCCTGCTTTCTGCCTCACTCTCACATGTAGCACTTGCAAATGGTGACCTTCTTGCTCCCTCTTCTCCTCCATAAATCTTCCCACTAGCATTAGCACTCTCCCAACTTCAAAAGTAACCTACGTGTAACCATGGTAACTAACTAAACCCTGATAAAGCCTGGCTAGCCTGCTTGCAGATGTGCAAATAAAATGTGTGGTCTCAAATCAGTCGTTATCCCTCCTTGTTATCTATAAAACTAGCTGGAAAACTGAGAAGGGTGGTCAGTCAATTGAGGAGAGACTTGTTTCCCTCATTGGTGATCCTTTGTTAGCAAATAAAAGTTCTTGTTTATCCCAAGTTCTGAGTTTCTTGAGTACTTTCAAGTCTACTTTTGCCACTACACTGGGACATTGGTGGTCATTAAGGTGCTGCAAAAGGAAAAATCAAAACCTGCCTTCATTACATCTGAGGTAGAGATATCAAAGGATTCACAGCACCTCAGTATCCTATAATTACTGCAGGTCATTAAAACTTACGGTGAAATGTACCTTGTGCTAGAGCATATAAATGGGGGAGACCTGAAGTGACATATCTGAAAGGCACCAGTGGGCTGACAGAAGAGGGGGCCTGGAGATAATGCATGCAGATTGAGGGTGTTGTCCATGGTAACCTCAAACCTGAGAATGTTTTATTGCATTCACAAAGAAATATTAAGATCAGTGGATTTGGCTTGGGGCAGAGGTTTGTTCCTGAGCAGCTGCATGGTGCAGTATTCCCAAACTATTCTTTAGCAAAGCGTATCAATGTCTGCGGTGGATGTTTGGAGCCTCAGGATCATCTTGGTTGTGGGGTACCCCCTACTCCATGGAAAAGACTGGCTTCTGCTGTGGTGAATTTTGGCTGACAGTTACTCTTATTCCCCCTCCCTCTCCTTGGACCTGCTAACCTAATCAATGATCTCCTCATCCATGACCCCACACTGCGGCCCACACTAAATCAGGTCTTGTGGCACCTGTAGCTCCACTGGGGTGCGCCACCTCGTGCTCCTCCTGAGGCACTCCCCAACCACAGGGAGATCGCATGGATGGGGCCCTGACCGTTGAATCCATGATATTCATGAACTATGACTGTCAAACGGCCATTTTCTTGCTGTTGTAGCACAAAGCAATTCCAAGGTGTTAGCTTCAAATTTTGGGTGAAGCATGAGAATGAGGTGGATTTTCTATTGGTCCTGCTGCCTTGATGATGCCCCCCTGTAAGGAATGCCAGTGAGCCAGCCATTTGCACTGACCCCTTCCTCTCCAGGGTGAAGCCTGTAGGGCAGCAGGGTGGGCAGAGGCTCCTTGACTTCCATTCATAACTTCAGGACCCCTGCTCTCAGCATAGCCTGCAGCAGAGCTTTCAAGTATTCTGCTCCACCTCATACCCTGGCAGTGATGGTGTCACAGGGTATGGAAATGTAAAGTCCTCAAATGAAGGATTGCTTTAGTCAAATGTTGTTAGTAACCTCTCCTTATACCCTTTTGTTCTATAAAACGTTTGTTTTACCTTGCAGAGCTTTGTTCCCCTGACTGCTTCATTTTGCTATTATTGTTAAATCAACTTTTCCTTGTAGCCTGCTTCCTGCCTCTCCTTCTATGTCATAACACCTGCTTGTTACAAATGGTGACTTTCCTGATCCCTCCCCTCCTTCATAAATCTTCCCATTAGAATTACCACTTTCCCCAGTTTGAAAAGTAATCTACTTGTAACCTTGGTAACTAGCTCCACCCTGATAAAGTTTAATGATCCCATTTGCAGATGTGCAAGTGGGAGGAGTGGTCTCAAATCAATTGTCACACCTCCTTGTTATCTATAAAAGTGGCTGGAAAATTGAAAAGTTGGTCAGTCAATTTAGGAGGGATTCATTTCCCTCATGGCTGATCCTTTGCTAGCAAATAAAAGTTCTCATTTATCCTAAGTTCCGATTCTTTCAAGTACTTTCAAGTTCTGTTTGTCCCAACAATGGGAAACAGATTAGTAGACAGTGAAGAGGAGGATTGCTAATTTTCCAGTGTGGTTGGTGGTCTGTCTGAAGACTCCTTAGTAGTCATGCTTTACTTCTGTGATTGGTTTAGCAGGAGAATTGCCTGTATTTTTACAGTATTGATATGATCTGAAATGAACCAAGTAACACAGTTAATGCCCTTGATTATCTTCTAGGGTAGGCAGTCAGGTAGAAAGAAGTACCTTGTGAGGGTAACCCACCATCCATCAGAGCTAAGGGCCTATCCCTGCACCTGGGCTTATAAAACTTCTTGGCCAGAATGTACAAGTGGACTAGTGGGCAATAGACTTTCTGACTCTGCAGTCTGAATGGGGACACTTTACATACAGGGGAAACAGCTACCTTAGCTTTTTTCTTAGTTCTTTTATTGTCCAGGATAATGAGAGTTTGTCCCTCTTTGGTGTTCTGGGCAATGTGTAACTGCTACTTCAAGGTATAGGTGTACAGCCACAACAAATTGTAAGATCTCTGTTCATGCTTAATAGAAGACTCCCTTGAAGTTAATAGGCTTGGTTCCTTCTGAATAGAAGTATGGACATGCACTGCATGAAAGGGATACCTAAGAGTCAGTGTAGATGTTTATGCCCTGGGCTTTCACTAGCCTTAGAACCTGTTGAAGCTATTAATTCTACCCTTTGCACACTGCTGTCTATGGGTAAAGGACCTAGATCCAGCAGTTCTAACTGGGCCACCAATGAATATTCAGGTTCCTTAATCCCCTCTTGGACAAAGGGGCTGCCATCAGTTAAAAAAATCTCATCTTTAGGGTCCTTAAAACATTGATCATAGTCCTTGTCTTAACTGCTGAGCCTGGATTAAGATCTCAGCACAATCATGTTGATACTAGGTTTAACTCCTTGGGATCAGTCTGGAAGGTGGCTAGCTTGACCTTCACAAGTCTCAAAGGCAACCTTGGGGCCATGTAGTAAGAGGATTTGGTTTCTTAAAATTCAGGGATCTCGTACTCAGGGATGAACTGGTCCCTTGAGGAGCCTTAAGTGAATTTATAAATTTCAGGGACCAAAATATCCATTTTGGACGATACTTAAAAGCTGCTTGACTTGTTGGGAGTCATTCTTCATTTTTTTTTTTTCAGAAAATCATTTCACAGTTAAATTATGATTAGGGCTGTCTGACCCTCAGTGGTTCCATGATATTGTGATACTCAAGGAGAAGATTGTATCAGCATAAGGTCCTTATGAACTCAGGATTATTGCCACTCTATGAGTCATCTGATATTGCCTATGAGCTAACCCAATAAATCCTGGCAAGGCTGGAGTATCTTGGTCTTTGCCCGCTCTGAGGCACTGACCTCCTGGCCACCCAAATACTTAAAATTACACAAGTCTTTGTTATTTTTTCTTAAGCCTTTGCCATCTTCATTTCCAGGTGGTCAGAGGATTGATTGGCCTCTGATACTGACCATTTCTGTGACACCAAAAACCAACTGGCTAATGGTAGAATTTGGGCCAACAGGATGTAGGGGTTAGGGACCACGTAGATATAGTAGCACCAAAGCCTCATCGATGAGATGTAAATCTTGTATTAGCCTCTATTTTAGTCCTTTTCTTACCCCAATAATGGGATTATTATAAGGGCAAAAAGTTTCCCTGAGGAGTCTCTGTTGTAGCAATCCTTGGATGATGGGTTTACCTCTTTTCTAACCTCTAGATAAAAGGGCTACTGGTTTTGGTGAGGGAAGTGCATGGGATCTCTAAATTAGATGGGACAGGGATGGGCTTCAAGGCTTTTTCCACTGTCTGTTTACATCTGTAAGTCTACCCGTAATTCTTTTTTTTTTGAGACAGGGTCTCGCTTTGTAGTTCAGGCTGGCCCTGAGCTCACTATGTAGCCCAGGCAAGCCTCGAACTCAGCAATCCTCCTATCCCTGCCTCCTGAGTGCTGGGATTACAGGCATGAGCCACCGCGCCCGGCTACCTGTAATTCTTTTTTTTTTTTTTTTTTTTTTTTTGCTTTTTGAGACAGGGTCATGATTTGTAGTTCAGGCTGGCCCTGAGCTCACTATGGTGCCCAGGCAAGCCACCGCGAACTCAGCAATCCTCCTGTCTCTGCCTCCCGCGTGCTGGGATTACAGGCGTGAGCCACCACATCTGGTATTGTGGTATGCGGTGTTGATTGTTGGTGGGCGTGTCTCCATGCCCAGCATTATATGTGGTTACTGGGGATCGAACTCAGGACCTTGTGCTTGCGAGGCAGGTGCCGGAACCACTGAGCTAACCCTCCGGCCCTACCTGTAATTCTTGGAGGGAGAAAATTCCCACCAAACTAGGTCCCCAAGGAAGTAGGATATGGATTTGGGCTTTTGATAGTTTTCCCTAATAGGGTTGAAGTCTTAGGCATTTTTAGAAAGAAACAGGCAAAATGAAGGTCACCCTAAGTACAAGTGACAAATTGGGAGAAGAATCTTTCCATGGGACATCCCCAGACCCCCTAAACTGTAGCAGAACAAGTAAAACCTAGCCTGGGGGAAAGACAAGGACCGAAAAGCTGGCATCCATATCAATGAGATGAGAAAGCCCGTAGGTTGGCCCCTCACAATTGAATCAGTCTAGGGTTTCATAGGTTGGACAGGAGTGAGGGAGAGGGTAAGTAAGAAGCCCTGAGTTTCTTCATTGGGAATATCATTGTCCTCACTGATGGCATTGTTATCCCAGTAGTTGCTCTGAGAAATGGAGAGGGTCTGGATGACCCATGTGGGCCTTTCCTCCCAAAGTTGGATCCCTTCTTAAGGAAGGAGCACTTTCTTTTGACATCTCCTGTCTTCTGGCAGTGGTAGCAAAGGGAGTCTTTGGCTGAGTCTCCCTATACTTCAGCCACCAATTCCTTGTGTCTCCCCTTCTTTTCTTATTGAATCTTTCTGTCCCTATTGTAAAAGACCTTGGTGGCTTCTCTTCAGCAACCATCTAACCCCAAATGACCTTTTACTGGGTCTGCCACTAGGTTTAGACGTTTATGTTGGCTATTAGGGGCTGGCTGGGTCAGGAATTTATCCCTGATCAGAATCTTTCCTGTCATATTATTAGGGCTGATCAAAGTATATTTGGTCATGGCGTCCTTCAGGTGTTGTTAAAACACAGAGATAGGATTCTTTTTCCTCTTGGTAGATTTGTCCCAGTTTTAGATAATTAATGGGTTTGACCCTTGTTCCCTTTAGTCCTTCTTTAATGCAGGGAAGGAAATGGAAGCATGCTGTGTCTCCCAGTGGAGTCCCACAGTTCCATTGTGTCTATTTATAGGGTCCACATTGACTCCAATAGGGGCAAAAGCCCTTGGTTCTCCTTCTTCTCTTTGAGCTCCCTGGTGTGCCTCATATCACGCATTTCCAGTCCAGATGTCTGACCTCAGACTCTCTCCCTTTCTCCCTGATTGAAGGTCTTACTGTGAAGGAAGTTCACGTCTTCCAGGTCAGTCTAAACAGAAAGGTTACCCTTTCAAAGGCTCTGTAGTATAGCCATCAGAAATTTCTGTGGAACTTGCCAGGTCTTGCTTAATTTTCTTTATTCAACTCTGAATAAGTTTCCGGTTTGAGTGTAGAGGCATGATCTGCTCTGGTGGAGCCGTCAGTCCTGTGACCTATCTTCTTGATTCTCTTCCTGGGGTGTGCACTTCCCTAAGGAAGAGGAGGGGGCCAGGGCGATCAAGAGCAAAGGGCCCAAGAGCACCTGGGAGCCAATTGGGATAGTTCTGGAGAATAGAGAAGAGCTGCACACAGGGTACCACATTCCATTTTCTCTCCCTGTTACAAAGTTTATCTAACTGGATGATGGTATTAAAGTTAAAGCCCTTGTCTAGCCATTTTTTTTTTGTGGTCCCCCAGTAGGTATTGTGGCAGGCAAGAATTCTACCACTGAGCCACCAATGCCAGTGAGTATTATATCCAGGCATCATACAATTAAAAAATCAGGGCTTTTTCTTTCTAGGTTTGAGGGTCTAAATCTTTCCAGTGTTTGAGCAAACACTCCATGGGCAAACATGGTGGAATAGTAGTAGACCCTGTTCCTGTCTATGGGATGTCTTCCTTTTCTAGTGAGAAACCCATCCCCATTGGTCCTCCTTGTATAAGTTATTTCTCCTTTGTGGACAGGGCATCTCCATCCTTCCAGGGGTCCCACTGCAGCTGGGCTTATGCTACAGCTTTTAGGATTTATATGTACCTTACCTGTTAATGGATTGGAGCCACAGTCTGTCTTGGCCAGACTGTCTGGCCTGGGCCCTAACCCTTGTATCCCCTCTGATAGCTCTTGTAACATTGGTGACAGCACTCTTCAAACATAAAATTCCCCAAAGGCCCTCTCTCTCTAGGGCAGGGTCAAAATGGGAGTTGAGGCCAGGTCCCCCAGTGAGCTGGGATCTTGTGGGGTTGGTAAGGGGAACAAGGGGCAGAAGTCCTTTCCAGACCCAGTCAGTCCTCCTCTGATACTCAGACAAGGGACACTTATTTAAAACTTCCAATACGTGGAGGAAAGGAGAGGTCCTCTCACATACTCCTCTTGAGGGCCTTTATAAAACTCAGGGTCCTCTGTCATCAGGCAGAGGAGAGAAGATGGAAAGAGAGGGCAAGTAGGTGGCTGGGGCTCAGCCACTTGCTGTTAGGGAGAGAAGCCGAATAACCAGTTTTACTTCTCAGTGTCCATGAACGACCGAGAGTCCCCTCCTGGCAATTGGCAGATCAGTTTGAGTCCCTGATGAGAGTCAGGCCTTGGTCTCAATCTCTTAGCAGTGGGCAATTCTGTAAATCCCAAACCAGTTACTTTTTTTGCTGTTGAGACAAAATACTCAGCACTGGAGTTCAAGGAGGAAAGGTTTACTTTGCTTACAATTGCTAGATGTTTTAGTCTGTGGTTGGCTCCAAGGCAGGGTGGCATGGCAGAGGGGCATCACAGAGGATAAACAGTCCATTACAAAGGGGGGGCAGATAGGCATCAAATGAGTGACAAGCAATGTCTGTAGTCCTCTTTCTGTCCATTATGTTTTATCCAGGCTGACATCCAGGGTGGGGCATCTTAATTCCAGCCAGAACTATGCCAACCAGATCAGTAATTTAGTAATTGCACACCCTTGATCCCAGCACCTCATACTTAATTCCTGTATCACACACTCTAGATCCAGCCACCTCTGGAATGTCCCACCTATGACCACATGAGGCTTTGGGTCCTCTAGACACAAGTCATAACAGTGCTTCAGGGGTTTCTGCTTGGGGTTCCAGTCAAGAGGGCATCTGGAGATATGTGGCTTCCAGAAGGTCAGGGACACTTCCCTGTGCCCCATTCCTGACCCCTCTTTGTGCCCCAGAGGAGGAAGCCACGGTAAGTCATCAGCCCTTTATTTAGTTGAATTGGAGGGGAAAAGAGATTTGGGAAGGTCGCCTCTGCATCTTGGTGAGTGTGCAGCTACTAAAAGGCTGTATGGGGCATCTCTGTGATTTTGATTGTGTGGTTTTCTTCCAGGATCTAGTCTGGGGGCAATGTCCAAATTAAGATGGGTCCCTGTTCACACTGGTGGATAAAGAAGGCAGTCAGACCCCAGGTCTGTGCAGGTTGCAAGCACCTACAGTTTCACAAGCTCTTCCATTAAGGATCTAGAGTGGCTGGCTGATCACGTGTCCTCCACGATGGGGTTTCTGTCTGATCCCTCCCTCAAGGGGGACCAGCATCCCTGGGTGCTCTGCAGTAGCTCTGGAGCACTGCCCCTCGCAGCATCTCCCTTTGTCCCTGCCAGGGCTCACCAGGCAGTGGTGCTCCAGAAAGCTGTGCTGTGCTCACCTGTGTCTCACGGTGAAAGTGTTCTGAGGAGGGATGGAGGCGATAATTGTACAACAGTGTAAATATAGTAAAAGTCACTGAACTGCACTTAGAAATGGCATGCATACATATGTATTGTATATAATATGTATTATATGTAGGATTATGGTTTGGAAGGTGATTGACTGCTTCTTGGGAGCTATGCATATGAATGGATTCATCTGTGATGCTACATGTACTCTTAGGAGGCTGGGCTGATTGGGAGAGTCCAGTCACTGGCAGCATGACTTGGCAGGGTGTCTTCCTTCTTGGCTCCTCCCTTCCCTCTCTGCATCTGGCTGCCATGGGATTGCAGTATTTGTGTAGAATTTATGCACATCCTCCTGTGTACTTTAAATATCTCTAGATTATTTATAATGTCTAATACAGAGTGAATGGTATATTAACAGTTGTATAGCTAAACTAGTGAGAATGTTACATTGAATGTATACATTCCCACAAAAAGATTAAAAATCAAGAAAGTTAAGTGGAAGCCTAGGGAAAAAATGGGGGAGTATATTCCAAACTTATACACTTTTCCAAAATTCATAAATTATGAGTTAGCAAAGTAGGCATTAATTAAATATTTCTCATATACATTTTGGTGGACATTTCTGGGATAAAGAGAGAGGGGTAGTTTCAGTTCTGTTTCAATTCTAGAAATTTCTCTTTGTTATCTACACTGGTGCTTATACAAGGACGTGTGCATAAGATGTGTATATGTGTTTGCAGGCAGAGGAAATGACTGGTGGGTTTGCTCTGTTGTTTCTAACACTTTTTTCTGTGCTGTCTTACTAATAGGAGAGTTGTGGGACTGGTCCTGTGGATGTGGCTGTGGCTTTCTCCATTGTTTCTGGACTCAGCCTGAGTCACTTGCAGAGATCTGTGCTGAGGCCACTGCCTAGGTATTTAGAGGCAGGCACTGGAACAAATTCCTGGCCAGTGCCCAAGGATTTACTCAGAAGATAAGGTTAACCTTTTTTGGGTAACTATCAAAGATGTCTCACTTCCTTCTCACCAAACACAGCACCGTCTTCGCATCCTCTTCCACAAGGTGGTTTGGGGGCGCCTCCTGGGGTACACTCTGAAGCACAGCTTCCTGCCTTTCCGAGAGGAGGTCTGTCAGACCCACCCACAGAGCTCATCAGATCATTGGACTGGTTGACTTTGGACGAGTTCGCCTTCCTGTGTGACGCCACACGTCCTTCCTGGAAGCGTGTTCACTTTCGTGAACAACGTCCCCTGCTGCAGTGCAAGCAGTTCAGGGGCAGGGATGGTGGCTCGCTCCCATGTGCACCCACTCAGCGTCTGTGTCCAGTGAGGAACTGTTTCCTGAAACAGATCCCGCCACAGGAATGGAAGCACTGTGCTTGACATTCAGCACAGTGACCCAAAGATGCTTCAGAGTCCTCAAGTGCTCTGGGGTTTGTGGAAGGAAAATGAACTTAACGCTCAGCAGTGGTGTGTGCTTAGAGCATGTTATTGGATTCTGATCTTAGGAAGCAAGTTAATCCCCGGGAGGCAGGGTTTCTTTCTGGCTCTGAATCTTTGGCTGATCTGAATGTCTTAAGACCTTGTGCCCCTACTGTGACAAATAGGATTAAAATACCTTCTACGAAAGGAGATTATGGTATTCGTTTATGCATCCCTATGCGTTTATATCTGGGTCACATCCTGTGAAGTTTGTATCCTTTCCTCTGCCTTCTCTATGGCTGCTCCAAGTCCCTGCATTTCCCCCAGGAGGCCAGTGTTCCTTCCCTGGAGGGTCTTAGGGTCACTGAGGGGCACAACAGTTGGTGATGTGCCCAAAGGCACGTGTGCATT
Organism: Thryonomys swinderianus; assembly: GCA_004025085.1. NCBI lineage: Eukaryota > Metazoa > Chordata > Mammalia > Rodentia > Thryonomyidae > Thryonomys > Thryonomys swinderianus. The sequence goes on from PVIC010002819.1 coordinate 19,224, forward strand.
TTATGTCATGTTAAGTCTTGGTTTTAAGATCTTTGTGTAAATTCAGAAGCATCATGTTTTCTTAAACTGTGTGTTTCAGAGTATAAATTTAAAGTGGATATTGTCTGGCCAGTAGGTATTTTAAGTTCTTTCTGTGTACATGTGTTAGGATATTTTCCAATTAAGGACCTCTAGAAGCCAATACTGAGCATAAACTGTGAGCAATTCATATTCATCAAAGACAATAACTGTGTTAACAGTAGTTTGCAGGTGCTTGTGGTACAGACTGTTGGTGAAGCCTTGTCTGCTGGTTGACAGTGGCTGCTGAGGAGGGAAGGCCTGGGAGTTGAAGGACGGAAGGATTGAAGAGCTGGAATCAGAGTGGCAGGAGCAAGAATGCAGGATTCCTGCCCACTTTATTTATGCTTCCCCAAGTTCTCCATGCAGATTTTCCAGCCGCACAGCTGAGCTGCAGATGGAGACCTTGGACATGATGCAGACCTCGTCCTGAGTGTGTGTCTGTCACCCCCATCAGTGGAAGCCCACTGGGTGGGGAAGGGTGGAGAGGAGACCTGCACATCCAGGACCAGCAGGTCTGTGCTAAGGGAGGGATCTGTGCCCTTCTGTCTAGACTCTTTCCCTTTCTGAGCAGGGAAGAGCCCAGGGGTGCCCCAGGCTCTGTGTCCCAGACAGACCAGCTCTTCCTGGGCCAGGTGAGTAGCACAGGCCACTGCAGGGTTTCACAGGGTGGGGCTGGCATAGCTGTCCCAGCCCTCAGAGCCTCGCCTTCCCGTCGCACCTCAATCCTTTTTCCTGCCCGCTGAGCTTGTGGGCAGACTGCACTCAGGCCAGGGGGGGAGCATTGTCTTCCTGGGCAGAGAGCATCACAGCCCTGCTCTAGCTGTGGCTGATGGCTGGACTTGGGTATTGAGCTGACCCAAGTGGTGAGACTTCAGGCAGAATAGTAGAAGCACAGGTGGATTTCTGGTCACAAGGAATGTCAAAATCTTTGTCTAAAGATAAAAGTGGTTATGGGAAACTGGAAATCTTTCTAGAGACCTTGGGCCTCTCTGTGTAGGTTTCCTCTGTTCCTCTGAGCTGCTTCATGGGCAGCTATAGCCCTCCTGCCCTGCCTCTGCCCTCTCCTGCCCTCCTAGAGGTCAAGATTGTTCTTCTTCTCTGCTGCCTCTGAAAGGCCACTAAAAAGGTTGGGACTTGCAAACCTGAGGCCAATGCAGGAACAGGGCATCACATGGTACCACTGTTGTGCCTTGTATAGGCAGTCTCAGCACCTTGGCAGGCAGCTTGTGGCTCTCCCCTCTTCCTGAAGCCCTGGAAGGAGCTGTGGTTCCCTTCAGGATGTCTGTGCTGCATCTTGGTGAGTGGCTACCAAAAAAAACCAACCAACCAACCAACCAAACAAACAAACAAACAAAAAAACCATGTAGGATTTAAAAAGAAATGAACTTCAAGCAAATTATTTCCCATCTAACACTGCTCTGATATGGCTAGTACTTGAATTAAATAGTTGAAAGTCTCTTTTTAAGCCAAAAGACAATGTAGATTTCATTGGACTTAATTTTTAAGATTTGAAATTGTTTTCTTTTGGCCATGGAAGCCAGAATTTAGTGTTGTCTCTAACCTTCATTTTTAGACTCCTTCTTTTGAGACCATTTTTACTGGTCTTTCAGGAGTGGAGCATCTGTCCTTGGATCTTATTCTGCTCCTTCCTGGCCCCGTACAGCTCTGCCGCCCTGCTCACTGCCTAGGCCAGTTATGATGCTGTAAAGAGCATTGAATCCGTGGAAGATGAAACACCAGAGAGGAAGGTGAGCCCCCATCTGACTGGAGTGAGGGTGACCAACGGTGGTCTCTTCATGGTTCTCTGTATTTTTCATCATGTCCGCTGGTTCTAATTTTCATGTCCTCTGTTGCAAAGGAAGCAGAAACAGAAGTTTCTTCTGTCTTTTGGTCATTAAACTATTACTCTGTCTGGTGTTTTTGGAGGGAAAAGTTTAGGAACCCAGCAAGTCTCAGTGCTGCCCCAAACTTTGGTAGATTTGATTGGGGTTTTGGGGGGCAAAGGAAAGCTCTCTGAGCTTTGGATAATTATCACCAAATGAAAAAGTACAGAGCTCCCTGGACTGAGGGCTTAATCTCCCCTCCCTTGTGTCACCCTGGGTTGCTCTGCTCCCACCTCTTTCTTTGCTTTGTTTTCAATTTCCAAGCATCATAAGCTTTCATATCCCACATGTGCTGGGTGTTATCAGCTTTCCAGGACCTTGGAGTAGGCAGACGTGTGTCTTGGCCTGTATTGTCCTTAGATGCTCAGTCAGAAGACAGGCAGCTCACCTCTCCAAAACACCAGGGTCTCAAACCAGAGCCCATAGTCTGGCCCAGTGGGATCAGTGCTCAGTGTCCTGTGCTCAGCATGACAGAGATCCTGGTCAGGTATGGTCTGGGACTGTGTGTGTTCAGGGACCATGGATTTTCCAGGACCATGTGTGCTCTGGGATGATGAGGCCGATTAGGGTATGGCCAGCCAACTGGCCATATCATAAGCTACCAGGAACATGCCCAAGCCTTGCGCCAGGGACCAATCAGAAAATGCTATTTGCAGTTTTTCTGGTGTAAAATCAAGCAGGTTTTGATACGATGAACTAGATCTGAAGACAGCCTGAGGAGTGGGGACTGCTAATCTTGTGGCCGCTGTAAGCTTTTTCAGTGGCCCACTGTCACCCTGAACAGTGTGCTTCTTTTCCTTCTTTAATTGACTTACACTCACTCTGCAGAGCACACTTCTCTTTCTACCTTTATGAAGTGTAAGACTTTGGTGCCTTCTGTGTTTGTCTTGTCTAATTCTTTGCTCAGGGAATCTCTAGAGGGCCCCATAGTACCCTCCAACCCTATGAGAGGATCATGTGTGATCTGGGATGAGGCAGAATGACCAAGCCTGGAGTGAAGTTTCATCCCACCTCTCACCATGGGCTGTAGTGCAACTATAGTTATGACCAATGGTACCTGGGGTATAATTGTATCTCTGTCTTGCCTGATCTGTGGACTAATCAGCTTGGCCCAGCTGATAGAGGAGGAGCAGCACGATTGCCTGGTCTTTTGGCTATGTATGCCCCATCAGAGGTCATCTTCTCTGAGTATTAGTGGCCTTGCCTATGCAGAGGGTGTAGTAATTCTTTTCAAGTTTGCTCACATGGTCTCAGTAGGAGGAAAGACATTATGAGTAGGAATGGACTATAAAAATAATAACTAATGTTTTTTACTAACACATGAAGAGGTGCCAGGTACTATTCTCGATTGTCTATATCTGGTAACTCAGCTTAACACTGTTACCGGTCTTCTTGTTGTTAGGGACATTTATGCCTTTTCATTTTACTGATAGGGAAACTGAGGCACAGGGATACTGTCGGGGTTTGAATCGGGCTATGCAGTGTTTGTCATTGCCCCCACTCCTGTGGTACATATAGGTGGGAGCGCGGTTTGGAACCCATGCACAGGCCTCCTGCAGTCCCCTGTGTGAGGTGACATGGTGAGCTGCATGTACCCCACTTGGCCGCCTGTGGCCGATGCAGTGGTTCAGGCATGTGGCACATGGAGAACTCAGATTATAACAGTCTGTGTGTTGTTCAGAGCCGCTGGAGCACTCCCCTGGCCCTTGGTCTGATTTCAGGCCATGGTGTCCCAGGCCTCTGCAGGTCAGAAGAGCCGACTCTGAAGGAGCCCCCAGCTACAACCCCTGAGTTTATGCTGAGTGTTGCCTGGCTTATGGCAGTGCTAGCTGCTCTGCTTGCAAAGGGGTGGAGTGCTCTGCTGACTTCTGCATGTTTGAGACCAACCCTTCCTGAGGTCAATCCGCATGTGCACAGGGCCTTGGCCCTGGGACCCTGCGCCAGCCTGTGTCCTGACAGACACACCCAGAGAGGACCCCTAAAGCCAGCGTGTTCTCCGAAGGCCGTTCTGGCCGAGCCAGTGAGATAGCTGTTTTCCCTTCTCTTCCAGGCGGCTGGGAGAGCTCCGGATCGGCAGCGTGCCCTCGGAGGCGGCGGCTGGCACCGAGGCCGGGCTACATGAGAAGCACACCTGGACCCGGGATCGGATTCCTCCCTGCAGAGTCTGGCAGACCGTTCTGTGTGCTGGGAGGGGTGGGTGGTGAGGCGCTCCACTGCTCTGCATCTGGGGCTGGACGGCGTGCGACTGACCCGAGCGCCCTGTGTCGGGGGCCCTCTGTGGGGAACCCTGTTTCCAAGAGCTCACCACCCCCAGCCGCGGACTCTGTGGGCTGCCTCAGTCAGGCCCAGCCGTCTGTGAGCGGAGCATCTGGGACCCCAGTGCGCTTCGGGATTCAGCTCAGAGATGGTGCTGGGCTTCCCCACAGGCTAGCCCGGCCGTGCGGCTCTGGGGACACGGGGTTTCAAGAAGAGTCCATGGACAGTGGTGAGGCCCCCGCCCCCAGCCAGGATTCATCCTGCAACGAAGGAGCAAGAGGTGCCCAGGACACAGGCTGTCTGGCACCAGCAGAGGTGAGCGGCAGCAGCTGCGCGTTCCAGAGCGGCCCCTTCATCCCACCATCCCCTTCTGGTGCCCATGAAGCCTTTGCCTCCAGCTTCAGCTTCATTCGGCTCTCTCTGGGCTCTGCAGGGGAGCGTGGGGAGGCAGAAGGCTGCCCACCACCCAGAGAGGCTGAGTCCTCCCATCGGAGCCCCCAGGACATGGGAGCTGCCCCTGCCAGCTCCGATGGGCCCCGTGAAGACCCTGAATGTCTCTCGGCGTCCTCCAGCCCTGTGGCTACCCAGGGCTCTGCAAGGAGCGACTTCCGGCCCGAGTGGGACATGCTTTCCTCCCTGGACCTGGACACTGGCTCCTCTTGCGCCCTGGGCCCCGTGCTGCCTGGAAGTCGTGATGACGAGGGCAGCAGCTTGGGAGATGCCCATGGTTGGGACGCCATGCTCAGGAGATGGGAGCCTGTGCTGCGTGACTGTCTGCAGAGCAGCTCGAGGCGGCTGGAGGTCAGTGTCGCGACTGTGCCACTTATGGTCGGCGCTCAGGCTGGCGCTGGGCTTAGGGCGGGGAGGGCGTGGTGGGTGGCTGATGTCCCTTGGAGGCTGCAGCAGCTCCTGTGGCCGTTGTAGAGGCATCTCTCACGCCCCCTCAGCCTGCACCCAGAAGCTCTCCTCTCCTCTCTGGGGCATAGCCGCGGAGAATTGCTCTCCACTGGCCTGTGGGCTCTTCCACAGGCTCTGGGCCAAGTGAGATGTGGGTTGCTCAGCTTAGCTCTACTTTGAAATGGGAAGCCAGGGGCAGAGGCAACTGAGATGGTTGAAGTTTAGCAGGATGTGGATGTGGAGTCGGGGCCTTCCTGCGCTGATACCCTGACTTACACCTGCCTCTGCTTTCCTTGTTCACTCTGTGCCGTGCGGAGAGAGTTCCGCTCCACAGGGCCGGGAGACTTCGCTTCTGGCCCTTAAGCATCTCAGGTTGTCAGTTTCCTTACTGAGAAGCCATACCAGCTCACGGGGCTGTTCTGAGGCTTGAAAGAACAGGTAGGTGATGTGGACTTGGGACAGGCTGGAAAGGCACATGCCCGGCCTCGTGCCGCTGCTTTCCCGAGAGGCAGCTATCGCGAGAATGGGCAGAGCTGTTCTACCCCAAGCAGTTCCCAGAGAAACCTGGTGGGGACACACCGAGACCTGCCCGGTGGGCTGCATAGCCTCTTAAATGGCGTGCATGCACAGATGTGCTTGTGTGTGTGTAGCTGAGTGCGCTGCTGTCTACACGTAGGAGCAGGAAGCGGAAAGTAGAGTATCCGCTCATGTAGCATTTGGCAGGAGAGTCTGGTGAGTTTGAAGCCCAAGTTGTTTCCTGCAGATGCATCTCATCTGCTCCCTCTTCTCTCTCTGTAGCCTGGTGTCTTCCTTCACATCCCCACTGTCGTCCTCGGGCCTCAGGGACCTCCACTGCCCACTGACTTGTGAGTCGGGGAAAGCATACGATCTTCACTCTGGGGTGCTTGGAGTCCCTGAGGTGGACATATTCTCCAGCCACACCTGTTCTGAGGGCATCACCTGTGAAGATGTGAATGAACCAAACCCATCTAGCTCCTCGGCCAGAGACCACCGGATCCTCTACATCCTCACCCCATCCTCCTCATCTCCAAGCTCCTCCATCTTGCCACCAACTGGTCACCCTTGGCCATGGCCGCTGCCCTGGCTCAGGGCCTCCTTAACTTTTACTGAGGCTCTGGATGGGTTCTTGATCCAGGCCCTTTTCTCCATGTTTCTCCTCCACTTCACCATCAGTGGGGCCAGCAGGGCTGGCTGGTGGGTGTGCTGTCCTGTGCTTGCAGACTTCACTGGTCCCTCGCTGCTGTAAAACAGTGTTTTGGTTCTGTATCCTGACAACTGAGTCCTTTCACAGTCAGCTCCTAGTGACTCCAGTTCCTCCTCTTGCTGTTTTAGCTGATGCCACGAAAGCTGTGCCTCCTGCCTTCGCTCTCCGCTTCCCTCTGCATACCATGACATCCTCCCTTCCGCCTGGCTCCTTTTTAGCGCAGATCCACAGCCACTTTTCTGGGAGAACTTTCCTACCCTCAGACCAAATGAACCTCTCCTTTCCTGGAGGCACAGGGCCCGCCTGCCATAGCCCTCACCATGTCAACCGTGATTTATCCGGTTTGTGCTCATGAGCTGTGAGCTCTGCAACCAGAAGTGCTTTTCCTAGACAGTCCGGATGCACAATGCCTCATGCTCTCGTGCCCTCAGCAGGTGTTCAAATAATGTTCTTCAGTGAAGTAATTAATTTTGTGAAGATGGGCCACAGATAACCGACAATTTCTTGAATCAAGTGTCCTGGGTGGGAGAAGAGAATCTGAGAGACAGGAACTCTGAGGTCAGGGTGTGGGTGGAGGCTCCCACGCCCTGTTCTACCAGGCACTTTTTGAGACTGCATCTTGGAGATCTTCAAACAAATCTCGGCAAAACATCTGCATTTCTCTTTCTGTTAGATACAAGGTTTGACTCAGATGGGACAATAGTTAGAATAGTTAGTGTGAAGGCCAGTTTGGTTCTCTTCAAATAATAAACAGAGGCCTGGCAGGAGTATTAGGGTTCTGAGAGGAACAGAATCAATAGAAATGTGTGTATAATTAAGCAAGGGGATTTATTAGGTAGGACCAGTTGATCAGAGATGGGAGAGACCGCATTGATTGTCTGCACACTGGAAAGCTGGAGGATCCAGGAGCTGTTCAGCCCATGAAGACGGAAGCTGTAGAACAAGAGGGGTCAAGGCTGCAATGCTAGTCCAAGATAGAAAGACCAAAGCCCCCGGGGAGTCATTGATGTGTTGCAAGAGAGAGTGCATTGGAAGGCTGAAGAAAGTAGAGATGATACATGTCCAAAGGTGATGGCAGAAGGGGGCCAACCTGCTCAGGAAGACTGGAGCTCTTAGAAAAATGGGCTGATTTCCTTTTCCCTTTAATTCCCTCCAGGTTGAAAACCTTTTGGCTGGTGCTGCTTTCAACTGAGGGAAGGTGTCTTCCCCTCAGGCTGCTAGTCTACATATCAGTCATCCATGGACACACCCAGAATGGTGCTTCCCTCATCTGCTGGGTGTTTCTTAATCCACTTAAATTGACATGTCATTATTAATGGTCACACAGAAATTTGAAGCGGTACGTCAGGTTTGGCCCTCTTGGTTTTGGTGGCTCTGGTACCTTCCTCCTTCCTTTTGTCACTGCATAGATCATGTCCTCCTGAGGACCTGCAGCTCTGAGTGCACTAGGATCTGTGAGGCCCAGAGCAGATGTGGCTCTTGGTTTTGTTCTTTCTGGGTTTCTCATGTCAGCTCTGTTAGCCCCAGGTCCCTAGAGGGCTTGTGAGCTGAGATTCCAGGCCTTGTGGTTTCATTTGACTTTTGAGTTTGTGAGTTTTAGTTTTAGAAGTTGTACCAACCCTAAATACACACCTCTTTTCCCCTTCATTGCCTGCACTCAGTTTGGAAGTAAGTGACCAGTCATAACCTTCCAGAAGGCCCTTCCTGGGAGAGCAGGTGTGGCTACTAGTGCTGATTTGTGTACTGTTTGTATGGCTAGAATTCTCAGGGGAACCTGGGCCTGGTTCCCTGGTATGTGGGTGCATATGAACTGTCCCCTCGAACTCCATACCACCTGTCTATGTAACCTAGTGCTTTCCCGCCCCAGCTGTGTGACCTATACAATTCATTGTCCTGTACAGCAGGACACTCTTGTGTAACATGGAGATCGCGGCTGCCCTTGGCTCCCTAGACTGAGGGTTTAATGTGCTCAGACCTACAAGTGCCCAGGTTGTTCCCTGACATCGCCATTGTCACTAGAGATAGCTCCAGTGGGAAATGTTTGAGTCAGAAGAAAGCAAGTCTCCCTTCTGCCCATGTCTAATTCAACTCACATCTTGCCACAGATGGTAGGATTTGGATACAGCTGCTCTGCCGTTGTCATCTATGTTTGTGTAATGCAGCGCAGGGAAATCACACCCAGACTTATCTCTGTGTGTATCAGTGGTGTGGAAGAGGAATTCACTTTATTCAGAGTAGGGGCAGCAGAAAGCGGTCTGTCAGAATGGGGCTCACAGACTTCTTTGATAGAAGCTGGCAACTCCAGGCACTGGCATTGCACTGATGAGGGAGGCCATCGGGGATGCCTGTCTGTTTTGTCCTGTTTATGTCAGGGCTAATTCGTCTGGGCTTTTGGTCAGCCTGAGCACTGGTGTTATGTTCAGAGATAAACTACCTCCCAGAGTCTCATGTGTTCAGAAGTGGGGTGTTTGGAGGTGAATGGATCATGGGGGTGCTGTACTCCTCAGTGGATTCATCCACTGATGAGCTGAACGAGCTGCTAGGAGGTGTTGGCAGAGACTGATCCGAGGCGGGTCCCGGAGAGCACGGTTGGAAAGGTGTATCTTGCCCCCAGCTTCTCTCTCACTGTGCTTCCTGGCACCTGTGGGGTGAGTAGCTCTCTCTTGCCGCACCCATCCTGTGTCCCAGAGTACAGCTGTCTCTGCCTTGGAGCCAGCTGACCATAGGCTGCCCAATGGAACTAGGAGCTGAGTTAAACCTCTCCTCCGCTAAGTGGCAGGTGACAGGTATTTTTTCTTAGCCACAAGAAAGCTGATTAATATGACTGGGGAGAGGGTGCATTCAGGAACTTCAAAAACATCCTTTGGAAGACTGGCTTTCTAGCGTTCTGCGGCCTTTTTGATATTATATTCTAATTCTCCTTTCTCTGTAAGTAAAAAATGTCAATCTGAGGAATTTAAGCTTCAGCTCCATTTAAAAAATGATTCTATATTTGCAAACTCACTTCTTGACTAGAGTTTATTGGTAACTCCAAGATCAACACCCTCAGCACTTTCATGGCATCATACTGATGTGCAGAGTGGCAGTTGGAGTCATCTGAGAGGCAGGTTTCCAGCCAAGGTCAGATAAGGTCACACAGGTGACACTTTTCCCACTTCAGCCCTCATCCTGCAGACCAGCGGCCTTTCGTAATCTATTTATACCAGTATTCCATATTTCTGTGCTTTTTCTTGGCAATTTTGCTATGTAAAGTAGGCCCCAAATATAGAGCTGAAGTGTTGTCTAAAGTTCCCAGGTGTGAGAAGGCTGTGATGTGTCTTACTGAGAAAAGTTGTGTAAGACAAAAGTCTTCCCAGCCTGATTATAACATAGCATAGTTAGAAGACAGTAATGTGGTTGTTGATGTGTTCAGTGTTAATTGAAATAGCATGCCTTGCATGGTTCAGCCTGAGCACCACACCCCCCCACAAATAACCCCCAAATGATATATATGAAACAAGACAGTTTTTTTTTTTTTTGAGACAGGGTCTCACTTTGAAGTTCAGGCTGGCCCTGGGCTCACTCTGTAGCCCAGGCAAGCCTGGAACTCAGCAATCCTCTTGCCTCTGGCTCCTGAGTGCTGGGATTACAGGTGTGAGCCTCTATACCCCACATTGTGGTATGTGGTACTGATGCCTGGTGGGCGTGAGTCACTATGCCCGGTATTGTTGTATGTGGTTACCAGGGTTCGAACTCAGGACCTAGAGCTTGCTAGGCAGGTGCTGGAACCACTGGGCCAAATCTCTGGCCCACAAGACAGATTTTTAAACAAAACAAACAGAAATACACATATATCAAGGCTAAGTTTTGACGAATTGAGGAAAGTGCTGGGCAGAAAGCAGCCTGTGTTTCTCCTAAAAGTGATGCTTCAGGCCCCTGTAAGTCTGTGTTCACAGCAACTTTGTGGGACATTATAACTACTGTGAATAGTGGGCATCCGCTGTGTATGTTTTATGCCATGCACTGGTGGTCACTTGGGGACACTGCTGTAAGGACATCGCTAGGGGCTGCATGGAACCTGGACAATAGTGCCAAAAGCAAATGCTACGGTGTGCAGGGGAGGAGAGCTCCACCAGGTGGGCCCCAGCTGAGGCTGGGAAGCTGGAGAGAAGGAAGGAGGTCGCTGCCTCCCGTGGGCCCTAAGATGTGGCCATGTGGCTATTGTCCCAGCAGGGAGGAGACCGTGTACCCTGGGTGTCAGTACAGGGTCTGCGAGGTGAGCGGTGATGATCTCTTCCATGTTTCTCTGCCCCAGCCCCTGAGAGGGCGACACTGCCAGGTTGGGGTGGCGGAAGTGGTACTACTGCTTTACGCCGTCAGGCTGCTCACTCTGCTCTTCCCCTCCTTTCCAGGATTCAATTACTGCAAAATCCCTGGTTGTAATACTGAGCCATGGAAGGACAAAGGGGTCACAGTGATGATTATCCAAACAAGTGTGCGTGCTGAGTACCACACCCGTGCTGAACTTCCGAGACTCTGCATGTTAGGGTAGGCTGGGAACAATCAGCACACGGTGTCAGGGACGTAACATAACAGTGCAGTGGCTCCTCCTGCTTCGTGTTCCTCAGGGTTTCTGGATCTCTGCTCCTTGAGTCCCTCAAGAACCCAGCCAGCTGCACTAAGATGAGCCAGGGACTTGAAGACATTGTCCCAAGAGTATCCGGTGCTTCTGCACGCAGTGGCTTTGGTCACTTTCACTTTCACCCTTGTAATCAGAGCGAGGAGGGGAGAGACAGACTTGAGCCCAGAGTAATGGAAGCTGGGGCAGGGTGACCACTAGCATTTCTAGAAGGGTATAAAATTCCGCCAGCCCCGCAGGTGCACAAGGTGAGATGGTGTGCACAGACAAGGCAAAATGAAAGGACAGCTGTAACACAGTGGGATAAATACTAAGACGCTGTCCTTGCAACTCTGTTCTTCCAGAGGCTCAGACCAAAAGCCTTGGCATCATCTTGTGATTTACAAGCCAATGTTGTTGACTCACGCTTCATCCAGTGTCAACCAGGGTCATCTAAAAACTTGTAACTGCTGCACAACTCATCCTCCAAACACCAAAACCCTAACCAAAAGTGGCTTATAAATGTGCGGGTCATGATGTTCTCCATGCTCCTTCCTCTCTGATTATTTGCTACTACATCAAATGCTCTACAGAGATTTATAAAATGTTCTTTATATCCTGCTTGAGATGTTTACTTATACTCAGGTAACCTTCCCTCTTCTTTTCTCATGGTCAGCTGTTATGGTTGCTACTTCCCCACGCACACTGTGTAAGCTCATACAATCCCAATAAACTTCACTACCAGCCATCAACTGTTAACCCTGTCACTTATTTAACGGATAGTCATCAGCCATCTGCTAATGAAACAGTTGTCTGCCCACAATCATCCTCCTAGTCACCTTCCCCATCAAAAAACAAAACAAAACAACCCCTCTACAATCCAGTCATCCCTGCATGTACTCAGAATCCAGACACTCTTCCAATCTCCCTCGGTACTGTTATACTCATTACAGTCCAATCTCTCTTGGATCGTTCCTGGATCGTTTTCTGAGCCTCCTGTATGGTCTCCTTCTACTATTGCCTCCAGTGGCCAAAAGGAAACTGGTAAAACATTTATTGACTCATGTGCTCTTTGACCCCAGTGCTCTAGGGACCATAGTTTTTTGAGACAGGGTCTCGCTTTGTAGTTCAGGCTGGTCCTGAGCTCACTATGTAGCTCAGGCAAGCCTCAAACTCAGCAATCCTCCTGCCTCTGCCTCCCGAATGCTGGGATTACAGGCGTGAGCCACCAATGCCAGGCATTGTGGTGTGTGGCACTGATTGCTGGTGGGTGTGAGTCACCCCGCCTGGTATTATTGTAGTTACCGGGGACTGAACTCAGGACTTTGGGTTTGATAGGCAGGTGCTGGAACCACTGAGCTAAATCTCCTGCTGTGTGTGTGTGTGTGTGTGTGTGTGTGTTTTAAAGAATTAAGTTTACTTTTGAAATAGTTTCTGGATGATTTTACTGTCATAAAACAAGCTCATTTGAATGCTACTGTAATTTGGTTCTTGTCCCCCCCTCTTAAAATCAATATAGGTAACATCCTTAAAGGTAAAGCTTGAGAAACTTCAGAAGAAAGCAATTGAGGATGACGATTATGATAAAGGTGAGCTTTAATTTGTGTATTATTTCTTCTTTGCCCTTTTCCTTTCCCTCCTTCCTCACTGCTGTCTACACTCCCAGTGAATGGTGCATTCTGCTTCTCTGATGTCCCTATTTGGGAGCAGCTTACAGCACTTCACCCTACAGCATTGTTATTTCCAGATTTCAAAGCACTTTATGAGCATTAATCCTTTGGAACATAGGTATGTTCAAAAATAGGTAGTGTGCTTACATAATAAGGCATCGATTTACCATCAGCTGATGTATAGCATATCTGTAATTCACTCAGTCATCAAAATATTTGTTGGGTGCTTGTGACAGGCCAGGCACTGTAGCCAGCAATAGGACAGAAAGATGGACACACTTTCTGTGCTCTTGCATTGCTGACATTAGAAGCTTTAAGGAAGCTCTTTGATTTCAGATCCTCCAGGACCAGAAGTAGAAATGGGGATAAACTCAAGAGATGTCTGGCTGGGCTAAAGAGTTCAGTTGCCTTACACATCCACATGCATGGTTAGGAATACCAAAGACAGAAATGAAATATTTCAACATGAGACCAGAAGGTAGTGAAGTTGATCAGATGATCAGAGACCAGGAAAAAAAAAACAGACAATGAAAATGAGCACTAAAGTATGTGTTGAGCTGGAAACAGATGTGGTGGGCTGAGGACAAGTAGCTGGGGTTGGAGGAAGCTTCAAGTGAGGTGGATGTGGGAAGAGTCTTAAGGACCACAGAGGCTGAGTGCGAGATTTCCCACCCATCACTGCTGGGTGTGGGGAAGAGAGAGAGGCCTTAGAAGGACTTCTAGGCCCCCAGGCAGTCCTTGGTTGACAGGTGCTCCTGTAACAATCTGCTTTAGCATGCTCAAGACTCCCCTCAAAATAGGCTATAGATTCCAGGATTCTTCTCTAAGCTGGGTTGGGCTTAAGCTTCAGAGACTTAACCTTCTTGGCCCCTATCTGGGTATTTCCCATTGAAATCATCATGGACTTTCAGATTTGGGGCTCTATAGGGTAAGTGACTTCCATAGGAAGTTGAATATCCTGTATAGGGATACACAGAGCCAAAGCTGCCTAGTCTCTCACTGTGTATAGGTGGTGTTTGGAGAGGGATGAGGATGGAGAAAGGAGAGGGAGTTAGGGATTCTTTATGTCCTCCTGACCCTTTTTCTTTTGGCTGGTAGATCTTGACAGTGCCAGGTAGAGGGTGTGTGGAGGTGAAGAGGGCTCCCGGTGCTGGCCGTGAGGCCCTGGGCCAAGCTGTGGGTAGCACACAGGCCGTGTCTGGACAAGGGCTTGCCTGCTGCTTTGTCCTGGATAAGACAGTTAAGCCTGTTCCCAAGCTTCCCACTCTTGTTTGAGTTCGGTTTCTTTGCTGTGGGCCAACCCTGCATCCCTCTGCCTTTGGAAACACAGTGCTCACCAAGATACATGACACTCAGGACGTGAGAAGGAATCAGGGCCTGTTTTTTTTTTTCCTCAAGACCTGGTAAAATTTCTGGACCTGGTTCTTGAGCTTCCTGAAACATTTTCCCCCTCACCCAGGGACCAGGCTGGAAAGGATGCATGCCTCAGAGAAACCCATGGCCACTCGTGGGAGCCCCTGAAGCGGAGTTCCTTGGGGGACCCAGTGTTTGTATCAGCCTTTGGGGCCCAGGGCTGAAACTGAAGTTCAGGGACACCATGGTGCAGGGCTTTCTCTATTGACAGGAGCTTTGGAGTGTTTTGTCAGCAGGGGGTAAGGGAACCTGGTCTGGGGATGTGTGTTCCTCCTAAGGCCTGAGGAGGCCAAAGGGTGGACTAGCATTCTGGGGGGGTACGTGAGTCTCATTCACTGTCACTGGGTTTGAAACCTTTGCGCCCGCAGGCTTGGCTCTGGTGAATGTCCTGAGAGACAGATGTGTGAAGTGCCTGCTCCTGGAGCATGGCATTCAGTGGCCACTGGCTGCAGGGGCAGGAGATGGCTTGTCACCCATTCATGGGTGGCCAGCCAGGGCAGTGAGAAGACAGTGCTCCTGCCAGTGCCCCACTCGTCTACTGGGCCCTGGTAGGGCAAGGTGAGACTTTGGCTTTTGGGAAAAATATCTGTGGACAATCTACTGTCTCCTACGATCCTTCTCAGACTTCATGTACATACAAATGCACTTAATAGGTAGCTTGTTAAATTGTAGCTTAACAATTGAGTTTGGGTGGGGCTGGAGGTCCTCTATTTATTCCTTTTCTTTTCCTCTCTGAATGTTAGGGATTGATTACAAAGCCTTCACAATGGTCTTTATCTCCAGCCCTTTTTATTTTGAGACAGGATTTTACTAAATTATCCGTGGTGTGCTTGCAGTTATGATTCTCCTGCCTCAGCTTCCTGAGTGCTGGGACTATAGGCGTGTGCCACCATGCCTGGCTGACCTTCCATTTCTATAAGCTCCCAAATGATACTTGTGTTTCTGTCCTGTGAGCCATGCTGGGGGTGACCATGGCACCTAAGGCAGTGAATGAGGCCTCACTGCTCTAGTCTCCAGGGGGAGACAGTCCCGAAGGGGTGCAGCATATATACAGTCATGATGAAACTGTGAACAGAATGTCCTTTCCAGTAAGAGGGGCAGAAAGGGTCTGTAGAGGGGACCTTTCTCCTGCTGGAGGCTGGACAGGTGAGGAGGAGAGCTGAGGGAGGGGGTATCACAAGGACCTTGAGGGGTGGCAGGCTGTCCTGGGAGGGTGTCTGGGGGGCCAATGGCTGGACGCTAGCACTGTCCGGGAATCTGAAATGAGCTTGTGTTGTCTGAGATGGGTCTCACTCAGCAGGGTCCAGTGCCCAGCCTGGCACATGTAGGTGATTGATACATCTCAGAGATGGGCCAAAGTTCCTTAGGAAGAAAGCTTGCATGATGCTGAGGGGAAGTGTTTCTTGTCGGATATTGCTGAAATGCAGTTTGCATACAGCTCCCTTTCCCACCTAGATTCTCCAGGGCTTCTAAAACCATTGCAAGAGTTGTTGAGATCTGTTTTTACATCCTGTGGGAATGTGCTTCGTGCTCATTGCCAGCCCCACAGCCCAGCTGTGCTCAGTGTTGAGAAGGGTCCGCGGGACTTGCAAGGTTTGCCCTGAGTCACTAGAGGGAAGCTGATGTCTCTTGGTTCTGTAGCCATTTTGTCCTTCTTTCCTTGTACTTTCACTCATGAAAAAGACTGTGTTCCAGAGACAGACCCAACTGGACGGAGTGGAAGATTTCTTATTTCATCAATTGCCGGTACCCCCCTCCCACCCCTATTTCTCATTACTCCGATTCTGCTTCTCCCTCTCCAGGGAAGCAAATTTAGTATTTCCTCATGTTACTGCATCTGAAAGGACTAGGGGAAAAGAATGAGACCTGTGGGTATTTGCTTAGGCTCGGTCTCCAGGTCTCCCTCCGTGTTGTCACCCCAGTGCATTCCTGTGTCTGTGTCAGCTGAGGACAGTGACGAGACCTCAGTGTAACCTGAGAGAAGCGGCCGCCTTCAGGCAGCCTGTTCTGAGGACTTTGGTGATAGTTGGTTTTTAAAAGGCTTCAGAGCTAGGCAGATTTGTAACTGCCTAGGTTTGGGTACCCCCTTTCTGGGACGTTTGTGCAAGGACTCACTGCTCAGAACGCCCCCCTGCGGTCAGGCAGCACAGCACGCCTGTGTCTCCATGCCCTCTGCTGGGCGGTGCTGGCATCATTTCTTGCCAAGCCCGGCCTCACATATTAGTTTCCTCAAGTTACTGATTGCCCAGAAACTCTTGTACCTGTCTTTCCTGGGAAGCAGTGGAAATGTTGATTTGTCTTGTGCTTATCTAGGGACATTCATATGTTGGGCTTAGTCAAAGTTCAACCCATCAGTTTGTTATTCTATATATTATATAGATTTAATAAGGGCCAATGGGACTTATATCCTGCCCCCAAATTGACTGATGGGATTTTATTGGCAGAATTAACCCTTCCATTTCTGCATAAAGTGACATGTAGAAATAATTACCTTATTCAACATGAGATAGTTAAAAACATCTTCACATGAGCTGTGAAAATATTAGCAAGAGCTTATTTATATGTTTTTTCCCCTAATTTTTAAAATATATTTTTAATTGAGGAATAATTGGCACACATGAACTGTGAAGTGTTTCATAATGGTCCCTGGCCTTCTGGTCAGGAGCAGCTCAGCAGGCAGAGTGAAGAGTCTGGGCATGTCCTCGGATGGCCAAGGAGACCCACACACCCGTGTGGCCCTGGCTTTTGTCATGTCCGTGGTCCTTGAACCCTGGTGTGCTTGCAGATCGGCAGGAATGATGATACTTACCCTGCTCTGTGGGTGGACACCACACTTGGTGTCGGTAGCTCAGGTATTGGGGATTACTTGCTCCCTCTTCTTTCTTTGCCTCCCTCACACCCCCACCAACTGCATGTTAGAAAACACTGTGAAGTGTGGGTGTTTCTTAAGAATGTCTTTGCCTGCAGTTAGCATCACTATATGCAGAAAATAGGACCGAATGATTTAGGTTCTTACTTTCTATTTGGTAATAAGAAGCTTATTTGCACATAACCTGATTTTTTTCAAGTCACACAAAAAAATTGGGAAATGAGGTAAAGCAATGTATATTAAAACATACAAATTATAATGAAACATTTAAAGCTTGAATGCCTTCCTATCTTCCTATGGCTGTTTTCTCTGTGATCTAAATTTCATGACCTTGCTTCTCTCTTCCTCTGATTCTCTGTTGGATGACATTGAGAAAAGGAAATTGGAAGTCTGCTTGGGCATTGAAATTGCCCCAGAATTGGTCATCCTGGTTTTGAGAGCTGAAGGAAAAAAATAGAGGGGGAGGAAGAAAAAGGAACATGGACAGACAAGACGGAAGGAATCAGCGCCCTCTTGCCCATGGCATCTCCCCTTTCTCTGACCTGCAGTCTCACTGGCAGAGAGGGTTAAGGTGTACTTCCTGCCTAACGGTTTGATCTTTCTGTTTAAAATACTGACCCAGAAACAAAGCAGTCAGGGCCTCAGCATGGTAGCAGTGCTGTGGAGTCCCTGGTCCTTCGAGGGTTCTTGTATTTCACAGTGCATCCTTGGACAGCTAACTTGTTTTGATAAACTGTCCAGGCACTTAATTAAGTCCTGCATCTTATCTAATGAAGTATGAGCATGTACCGTCCTGACGTTCATTGGGTGGCAGAGGCTCCCTCCCGAGTTAGGCAGCGTGGCATCACTTCCTGCACCCTCTGTCAGCCAGGCTCCTGCTCCCACGGGGTGGAAGGGTGAGGACAGGGCTGCCCTGCCCTTGGGACATGAACCATGCCTCACATTTTCAAGTTATCTACGGAGAAATGAAAATCTCCATGGCCTATAAATATCTGGCAGTTTATCGAGATTTTCAGTTGCAAGGGTACTGACGGACCCTCAGCATGGGAGGGGGCACAGCCTGTGCAGGAGGAAAGCTGCCTGGGGTGTCACCTTCTCTACTTGGCTCGGGAGCTGCTGGCTGAGGGTCCCCAGGCTGAGCTGCAATTAGGACTCGGATACGACTGAAACTCTGAGGAGCAGAGTCCTGCTGCCCCTGCTCATCACCTCACTGGGCCTCTGTTCTGCAGGGTCTTTCTGTCCCCTCGGCAGTGAGGACAGGTGGGAAGGCCCAGCTTCAGTCAGGAGTGAGTGGATCTGAAAGAGAAGAATAGCAAAGAAGTTTAGCATGGCAGTGCATGCCTTACCTGGGAGGCTGAGGCAGGAGGATTGCAAATTTGAGCTCAGCCTGGACAACTTAGGGAGATCTTGTTCCTGATCCCCCAAAAATAGGAAATAGACAAATAGGGCTAGGAATGTAGCTCAGTGGGAAAGCCCTGGTTTAAGTTCCCGCAAAGAGTGGGGCAGTGAGAAAGAGAAACTACTCCTGCAATTTTGTAATTGTAAAAAGTCTCAATGCCCCACAAACCCAACCCCATTCATTTCTGTGTCTTGAGAGACAGTCACGAGAGAGTCCTGTGATCTTATCTTACTCTTCTGTGATTGTCTTTAGTTGTGGCCACGTTCAGTGAATAAGGTAGATGAGGCCACTGTGTCATTTTTATGAGATGCCTTTCCTTTGGGTGGCACTGGGCAGCGGCATTCACTATAGTTATGATCACACCTTGTAAAGACACAGAAGAGGACTTAGAGAATAGGTTCAGAAAGTGGCAAGAATGATGAGATAAGTGTGTTTGAAGTGAGGGGGAAGATTTTGAAGGGGATTCATGGCAATGTATCTTAATAATAAATTTCTAAAATTTAAACACTGTTTTTTATCAAATCTGGTATAGAAAACTTAAAAATAAATGGTAAACTAATAAATCACCTACTTTTAAAATATATATTTAATGGGACATTTCTCTGAGGCAACAGTGTAGCAATATTATTCATGATGAATTTAAGTGAATTTCAATTACTGATATATGGGATTGTGTCTAGCATGGTGCAGGCCAAAATTGCTTCATGAAAAACTAAATGTTGGGCTGGAGATTTAGCTCAGTGGTTCTGGTGCCTGCCTAGCAAGTGCAAGGTCCTGAGTTCGATCCTGGTAACCATATACAACAATACTGTGCATGGTGACTCATGCCCACCAGCAGTTAATACCACACATCACAGTGCTGGGCGTGGTGGCTCACGCCTATAATTCCAGCACTCAGGAAGCAGAGGCAGGAGGATTGCTGAGTCTGAGGCTTGCCTGGGCTACACAGTGAGCTCAGGACCAGCCTGAACTACAAAGCAAGACCCTGCCCCCAAAGTAAATAAATAAATAATAAAAAACCAAAACAAAAATCCTCAAAAAACAGAATGGTAAAAATACATCTTACCTGTGACCATTAACAATTTAGTAATTAATTCTGTGAACAATACAGTCAGAAAGTTTTAGTGGCTTTTGGGTCAACCTTATTAAAAACCTGATAACAGAGGTTAAGTTCTACCTTGAATTAGCTGGGTAAGCTTGGACAAATTACTTAGTGTTCCTGTGCCTCCCACCTAAAAATGGTATAATCATATTTAGGGAATTAAACAGGGTAGTTCATGCTAAACACTGGAGTTATGTGTCACCCTGAGTGAGAGTTAGTAAATAGAATTGTATTCAGCAGTAAAGTATTTAGATGTGATGGGTCTATACCTCTCATCTGTAAGTTTTTCTGCTTGGATTGCCTGCAGATTATTGTTCTAGAAAACCTGAGAGTGCCCCATTTCATGCCTTTTGAGAATCACAGCAGAGGGACGGTTTGCTATTTCACAGTAGACAAACCAAGTTATTTTCCATCACAACATGTTGGGTGGAATGACCTTTAGCAGTGGATGACAGTGATGTGGCAGAAGGGACAGCTTTCCACTTGACCTTTACGTGGCGTGCCAGCTCGTGTCACGATGCAGAGTAAGTTGCCCCGGACAGACTTGATGGTGCCTGAGCTGACAGGGCTCATTGTTTGGAGGGGGCCAGGCACTAAAGGAACCTCGGGAGCTTCAGAATGTAGGACTGCCAAGTGCCCAAGGGTGGCCTGGGCTGACGGCTGCCCAATCACTGCCAGAACATTTAGCGTAATTAGTTCCTCTGGGCATCTGCTTGCTGGTAAATGAGATGTGCTCATAATGAGTTCTATTGTCACGGACTTGGTGATTCTGCAAGTCTCTCTCTTCCTTTTCTGTCTTTGTTAGCCTTCTTCCTGTTTTTGCTATTTATCACATCTTGACTTTCCTATTGCTTTGTTTTCGCTGCATTGCATACCTACCTGCCTATCTGGTTCCCTCAGTTTCACTAACTTCCTTTTCTTTCTGGCCCTGGGCATTTTCCCAGGACAGCGGGGGTGTGGTTTTGTGGATCTGCTCCTTGTCCCAGGCCTGGCATGGCTCCAGACACAGGTGGGAAAGGGGCTGCCATGGGTACTGCAGGTTTGGGGCAGCAAACTGCTGCTGAGGATCCGTCGTTGGGGTTTGTCCCTCGTCCAGACAGAATCTTAACCACAGGGCCAGCCGTGGTGGTTCAGGTCACTTTTCAGAGAGCCCAGAGAAAGGCCCAGTTTTATCTGGGGTGCGGGCAGTTGTTGTTCCAACCACAGTGCCATGTCACTCTGCCGCTGCCCCAGCTCTTGGTTCCCAGCCTCGTGCTCGGGATGCGAGGAGCCACATCTTCAGCTGTTACGTGGGTCTAACAACACCTGCCTCCCTGTCAGCCAGGCGGATTGAGAACCCAGGAATAATAGCTATGACAGTTGTGCTCCCGGGAAGAGACTGTTGCTGACAGATTAATCAGGAATTGTGGATAAGGTTCTCTGCTTTTTAATTTTTTTCCACACTAAAAAATGAACAAAGGAGAACTTTTATTTAAGAAAAAAAAATGAGAAGGAAATACACAAAAACATCCTACAGAGTTGGAGATCAAATGAAAGCCTCAGAAGTGTTCTGTCTGAGTCTTGCTGTATGTGCGGATCTTGAGGAGATTATATTCTGTGCAGGCCTGCGGGCCCCAAACCTTCCTTCCCTTTGAGGTGAGAGTCTGTCTCTGTCAAACAGTATGTGCCAATGTCCTCTTTCAGTTTTCTTTTCTTTGTTTTTATTCTTTTTTTGAGTCAGGGTCTCACTTTGAAGTTCAGGCTGGCCCTGTGCTCACTATGTAGCCCAGACAAGCCTTAAACTCAGCAATCCTCCTGCCTCTGCCTCCCAAGGGCAGGGATTACAGGCGTGAGCCACCAAGCCTGGCATTGTGGTGTGTGGCACTGATTGCTGGTGGGTGTGGTTACCGGGGATTGAACCAGGAACCTTGCACTTGCTAGGCAGGCACCGGAACCACTGAGCTAAATCTCCAGCCCTCTTTCAGTTTTCTGAAAGTCCTTACACAATGACATGTTTACTTGGAGCCTGAAGACCTTGGCAGTGGGGCTGGTATACACTTTCCTCAAGGGTTTTGAGCCCAGATACCTCCTTTGGGGTGCAGGAAGTTGACTTTCTGACTGTGTCCCCATTGGTTATAGAACTGCTCTGGGGGCTGACAGAGGTTGGTCCTGATGTGAAGCAGTGTGGCTCTCATCTGAGATTAGCAGTACTTGGGGTGTTTATGTCAAAAAGGGTCAGTTCCACACCACCAACAGACAACAAAAATAAAACAATCCCTGGACTCAGTGGATATGTTTGAAAAGCACTGCTGTAAGGGCCCAGAAGTAATTCCTAGGAGATCCTGAAACTGTGTTGAGAGGAAAAAAAGCAACAGCTAAACTCATGCTCCCTTCTCATATTTAATGGATGGTTGACTTTGGAATGTCCAAAACCCAGCTTGAAGCGCTCAGCCTCCAAGGATCTCAGTATCTGCCTCTTGTGCTGTTGGGTCCTGCTGTGAGGTAGATCCTTCTGGATCCCGCACTGAGGTGGTGCTCGCGAGCCCAAGGGAATGGGTTCCAGCCTAGACACCAGAATGCTGCGTGCCCCCTTAGTCCCAGTGTAGGACGCTATTTGGTGGCCCCTCTGCTTATCTTGGCAGTTGGAACCAATCGCTTCGGATCCACCAGGCCAGCCTTAGCACGCTAAACTGAGCTCCTCCTAATGAAACCCCAAATTTAAATAAAGCAAGACAAATGGGTATGTGTTCAGCATCAGCTGTTTCTCCTTATATATAATGAAAGGAAAGAGCGGGCCCAGGAGGAAGAACCCTCCCAGTGTAGCGGGGGCTCATGGAGGAGACTAGCGACCTTCTGTTCCTGTCCATCTTTTCTCTCTGGACAGCAGCTACTGGGCGCTGGCTGTAGGCCTCAGGAAAATTATTTGGGCATTTTGGCCCACCCTGTAACTCCTCCCACATGTTTTCTAGGCCCTTTTCATGGCAAGAGAAAGTACCATTGTCCTGCATTTAAACAACTGGATTTTTGTAAGGAAAGAGAAAACCCTCAAATCCATGGAAAAATATGCTATGGTTCCTGCTACTTATAAGAATGAAAGTTTAGGGCATTTAGGCCACAACTATGGTCTTACCCTCTTTGGGATAGTGTATCCTTGCAGTAGGCAGAATACCAGATGGGCAGGGGCATGTCTGCACACACAGGTCTGATAGTTGTCCATCCCCTGCTCTGTCTCTGGTGCCACCTCTGAGATGGAATGCCCTGGCTGTGGGCTTCTTCCTACAGAACCTGCATCTGCTGCCCAAGGGAGAGCCCTTTCTGCAGGCAGCCTCCTGGTCACATCAAAGGGTGGATTCCCCACAGTAGGTCTCTTCTCTCAGGCTTTCTTGCTGGTTTGCCCAGAGTGCACATTTACAAACCCTGGCCTCATTCTGACTCATAATGTGGTCTGTCCTACTGGCCTTGCCTCGTCAGCCAGGCCTTTACACCCCATGTCACTGTCATTCTCAACCTAGGCCTCTGGTCAGGGTCTTCCTTTCCTCAGAAGGTTATTCTGTAGCCCAGTGGAGGCCCCATGCTCCCTGGTACCCTTCCTCCTTCCTCCCTTTGGGGTGGGTTACATCTGCTTATCCAAGTGATCTCAAAGACTGGTGGCATGTTCATTGTAGCTGGTACTCATGTGTGGACTAATTTTCTAGAGGGTAGTGGCTTTCTCAGCTTCTGGTGGTCACCCTGGAAGAACTGTAAGTGACTGGTGTGCGCATGGAACAGAAAGGTAGCCCATGCTGGTCTTGCGGGGCCATCTTCTCCTCCATTCAAATGAGTTTTGCTTTCATCCTCGGAGGGGATGTCACTACTTGCTGATGGGTTGGGTGAGCATTTTGCAGAACGCTGGCCTGATACTTCTGTGGCCTTTGCCCATGCCACCGGGCACCCACCGCCTGGTGCTGGGCAGTGCTGCTACCTGGCTGTCTCCTGGATATCTTGAGCCTGCTGGCCTGCCTTGGCTCTGGCTCTGGCTCTGGTGTATAATTTAGGACGGTTAGTTAAGAGAGGACTTCTGGCCGGACGTGGTGGCTCACGCCTGTAATCCCAGCACTCGGGAGGCAGAGACAGGAGGATTGCTGAGTTCGAGGCTTGCCTGGGCACCATAGTGAGCTCAGGGCCAGCCTGAACTACAAAGCGAGACCCTGTCTCCAAAAAGCAAAAAAAAAAAAAAAAAAAAAAAAAAAAAGAGAGGACTTCTGTGTCTGACAGAATCAAGCTGGAGCAGGATTGGCCTAATCTTATGCTCAAAACGTGATGGTTAACCATATAGTGTCATTTTTGTCTTAAAACACCAGCATACCCAAGCCTCCTGCTACTTATCTCCAGGTGTCTGTAAGCTAATAAAGTAGATGAACATGTAGCTAGTGAGTATCAACCAAAACTGTTTACACTCCCAGTCATGCCCAGTTATATAGCTTTTTTATTTCTTCATGGATACTGTGCTTTCACAACAGTCTCATATCTCACAGCTGTCATGAACTCATTTTTTTGGCTTCCCCTATTGGTGCTAATGCACATGGTGGAGCTCAATTCCTCACAGGTCACACTGTTCTTCTCGAGGCTTTATGGTTTGCAGGTGGCTCAGGGCTTGCTGACCTGCCTGTGTGAATGGCTGAGGGCAGGGTGTGTGTGTGTGTGTGTGTGTGTGTGTGTGTTGTGTGTGTGATAAGCTGGGGAGGGACAGGAAAAGCTATATTAGGACAAAGGTGAGCACTGAGCGGGACAGGCCTTCAGCTCCTTCCTGTTTGGAGTTCGGCCATAGTGCATGTGTGTTGAGTTTCAGAGGGGCTATTTCAGTGGAATTAAACCTGATTCAGTAAGCTGGGACTCCTGCAGCAAGCTCTGAATCATTCTTATATTTGTAGCAGCTCTTCCACTTGGATTTTTCAAAACTTTCCACAGGCACTGTTTTCTCACCATATTACAATAATCCGATGGCACAAGCTGGTCCGGTTGGTAATACTATTCTCATACGTGAGGGGAGGCAGTGAAGTCTGAGGGAGTAAATAAAAATTATGAAAGTGGCTACATGAATCTAGGACTGAAATCTGGGTCTCCTGACCCTCACAAAATCTCATTTAATTTTTGACTTTCTTCTTATACCAAAGGATTTTACACAGAGAGGAATCACACTCCCCATTCCATCATTTGCTTGGTGATTTTACATATCCTTTGATGTTTATCTTTGTGATAACATGTTACACGATCTGATACTTTATTGTTAAGATTGTGGTTTCAACTATAAAATCAAGATTCATTTTTTTTTTGAGAAGGTGCCGGGCATCCTTCACTCAGCCCATCAATATTAAGTGGCTTTTGTTTAAGAGCAGTAGGTACTGGGAGTCAGCTGTCAATGTGGGAAAACACATCCCTGCCTTTGGCTGAGACAGAAGAGCACCTTTTGGGGTCCCCATCTGGTCCCTGCACCAAGTGAGAGTCCTGGAGCTGCCACCTATTCTTTTTGTAGCTTGAGAGTCTCAGGAACTCTGTCCTTGGAATAAAGCTTGACCCCTAAAAAGCACAGTGTCCAGGGATTATGACTTCTTGCCGTATGTAGAAATCGGTTGGTTCCTACTTAGCACCTGTGGTGTTTCTAGCATCTGTGTTCTCTTACTTTTGCATTTTTGCTCACAAAAACATTCGCATGGATGCTGCTTATCTCTCGGATCTGCACAGCGTCTGAGGAGCTGGGGTAGTGCTACTCAAACCCATCCCGTGCCTTCCACGTCCTGTGGCTTCTCCTCACGGTTTGTAGAGGCGCTGCTCAAAGCCAGCACACATGCAGGTTCACAGCTTGCTGACTCTGTTCCTATTTGTTGGCCCTTCCTTCCTTGGCTGCAGTTCTGCTGTGTCCCTCTATCAACACCGCCCTTGAGCTGAAGGTCACTGTTTTATTTGCATTGTGGTGCATCAGCCAAAAGAGAACAGCTCAGTTCTACTTTGTTCCAAGGACTAATATTCTAGCATGCCTTATGCCTTTGATTGGATTTCATCCTAATTGGAATATGGCAGGCTAGTGGAAATAATTTAATTTTCTAAGTTTTTTTGCACCATGCTGTTGTATCTAGATCCCTGTATGCCACGTGAAGAACTTAAGCTGTTCATTCTGCCATGTCGTTTAATCAGAGACCAATTTAGCACAATTCTCTTGGCATCAAGCATAACACTGGTGTGTTCACTTCTATTTTCCAGAAGGGGACAGACACACCAATGTGGTTTGTACTACGTATTTTAAAATAATGATGATAGTGATTGCTCAGTAATGTACCCCTAATAGCCTGAATCCCCTTAGAAGTGAATATGTTAAAAGATGTTCTACAAAAGACAATTAAGGCTTAAACGATTACAGGTTGCAATGATTACCATTAAAAGGGTGAACGAGTCTGTGGTTTTTAAGCACTGACAAGCAGATGTGTCCGGCTAATTTCCTATGAAAACACCAGCAGAGCAAATTACTCCTGAAAAGTCTATTCGTAGCAACTAATTGGATGCCATGTCCAGTTTAATTCTGAAAATGGAGTGCAACCAAAACCCAATAGAGAGGAATAATGAAGAGATATTTGTGATTTTTATATTCTTTGTGTGGTTTCTAAAAATAACTGCAGTGCCTGTAGTATCTCCACTGTCCAACTGGGCACCTCAATGTATCAAAGAGCCCCAAACCTACAAAGTACATGGAGGAAGGTCAAGGAGCTCATGAAGGAGAAGGTAAAAAGGTGACCACTGAGATTTTCAAACTTCTACAAACTCACTGCTAATCTGCAGATGCCTTGGCTAAACTTTCAAATTCCAATGTGGTTTGCCAGTGATTTCCTATGGTTGTATTGGTAGATCGGGGTGGGATATAATAGTGTGCTATACAGAATTATTATCTTAATTTCCCTTAGATTATACCTAGTATATGTCAATGTTCAGCAGTGTTGGTTCACTTCTGAGCCAGGCATGTGGATTGTTAGTTGATGACTGAGGGACTAACCTGTTTTGGTAATGACTGAACATGTATCTAAATTCAATTAAAATGAAGAATATGGCATAAAAGTTATTTAATGTTGAAGGACATGCCATTACTTTGTAAATAGGAATTTATCTTTCAGAGATTACACTTTTTTTTTTTTTTTTTTTTTTTTGCTTTTTGGAGACAGGGTCTCACTTTGTAGTTCAGGCTGGCCCTGAGCTCACTATGGTGCCCAGGTAAGCCGCCGCGAACTCAGCAATCCTCCTGTCTCTGCCTCCCGAGTGCTGGGATCATAGGCGTGAGCCACCACGCCTGGCGGTTTTTGCTCTTTTAAATTTCTGTGCACATCTCAGAATGGGAAAATAGCTCTGGGTTCAGGGCTCAGGTTTCTGAATGATGCCATACTGGATTTTAATGATTAGAAGGGACCTCAAAGCATTGTTATAACTTAGTTTTACAGAACTTGGTACTAAAGCTATACTATATATTTTTTAATCACACCATCAAAGTTACACTAATTTTGTGCATTCAAAAAGCTATGGCTGGGCATGATGGTACACATCTGTAGTCCCAGCACTCCAGAAGGCTGAGGCAGGAGGACTGCAACTTGGTAAGGTCCTATCTCAAAATAAAAAGTAGAAAACAGCTGGGGATGTAGCTCAGTGTGAAGGCCTTGGTCAAAGGAAAAAAAGTAGAAAAAAGAAGTTATGATGAATACAGAAGCGTTGTGCATTAAAAGAACTTCGATAGAGAAAGATTAGTTCACACCTGTCATCCCAACTGCTTGGGAGGTTAAGGCAGAAAAACTGTAACCTGAAAGCCAGGCTGGGAAACTTTGGGGAACCCTGCCTCAAAATAATAAAAGGCCTGGAGATGTAATTTAGAGGTACTGTATTTGGCTCGCACATGCAGAACCTTCTGTTTAATCCCTAGCACTGCACAAGAGAAAATAAAGAGGGAAAACCAGTGAATTTTACTGAAGTTTCCACTTTTACAAAAGCGGAAGCACCACCGAAAGATTTAGACTCCACCTTTCTCATAAACTGCCTTCTTGGCCCCATGCTCAGTTTGGTGTAGTTTTCGGAAGCTGATTTAGTCCTCTGCCTGTCTGGTGCCACAAGGGATGGCTCTCGGGTGGGGTGCGGACCTGGCCCAAGGCTGGCTGGCTGGGGTCCCCACCAGAGTGTCAGGTGAGAGGCTGGGGGAGGCCTCATTGCTGAAGGCCTGCAGCCAGGAAAGAGCGGATGAGGGCTCTGGAGATGACCTCTGAACCCGCTCTGAGATCCCAGCCCCAGCGGGTGAGTGTCAGAGTCCTGCTGAGCCATGATGTCCTCCGGTGCACTGCACTATGGGGTCGCCTCATCGTCATAGCTAGTCATTAAAAACATGTGTGTGTTTGGAGCTTTCCACACGTCATAGCACATTTGCTCACAGCCCTGAGGCGAGCATCTGGACGGGTCAGAAATCTAAACAATAGACACCGGATTCCCCGTGCAGAGATGCCTTTCTCATTGTTCTGCCCTGTGTCCTTCCTGCTCATCTCACTGTGTCCTTCGGCCACATTTCCCCTTTCACTCTTTTGTTGTTGTTCTCCGCCTTAAGGTGACTTGAAAACAATGTGAAGAAAGTACCCCCTGTGAGGTCTCTAGGCCTCCACTCACTTCTATTAAGCAGGTGATGGGGTGGGTGGTTCTCGCTTCCTAGAAGGCAGGAGGGGCCCTGGAGGGTAGTGGGATGGTACAGTGGTGGTGGGGGCACAGGTGAGGATGGACGTGCTGGTGTAGGTGGCCATGGTGGGGACACTGCGGTGATGACGGGCAGTGCTGGTGGCGGTGGTGGCAGGAGTGGGGGAGCAGTGCGGAGTGGGGTGGCAGGTTGCTTGGCATTCAGGAAGAAGTGAACAGACTGGTTCCCCTTCCCTTGGGTAGCTGCTGACACAGAATCCTGTGCCCTGACTCCGAGCCGTGCTCCCGGATGGCGTCTTCAAATGTTCACTTTCCACAGTGTCTGCGAGAACACGCTAGAGGTTTGTATGTGTCATTCTGAAAATTTCGGGGCTTAATGAACATTGAGTTGGGTCAGGCGGTCCCTTCCCGAGGGCCCTTGGTGATGGACGTCTAGTGAGAGTGCTGTGGTCTGGCTGATGTGTGGGGCCGGGAGTGCTTGACGTGACCCACAGCGAAGCCCTTTCCGGAGCTCAGGACCTGGAGGGACTTGTGCACTGTCCGTGAGTCTGCAAGCTGCCGCTGTAGTGTTGTTTGCAATGTGTACGAACAGCATGTGCACATGGGTGCATGCACACATAAGCATGCGCACATGTGTGCACGAACCCAGACACATACGTGAACACTCAGAGCTTGCTAGTCATGTGACACACCTGGAACCTGAGGTGGGTGTGAAGACGTTCCCTTACATTTGCTATTTTGATCCCTCACAATTTAATTATTTTACATGATAAATTTCTGCCAGGGAAGAAAAGATTCTTGAAACCTCACATCGCACTGACATTGGCCAGAGAAAAAGAGGCCTGGGTGCTCAGAGCAAGGCAGCCGGCTGCGAGCTGCGGCTGAGGGCAAGTGTCCCCGTCAGATTAGTGCTTGTCTCCAGAGTGCCATCTGCAGAGACTCACTTCTCACTGACAGCGCATCAGAGTGATTTCCCAGTCTCCTTCCACACATCTCAAGCTTAGAATACGTTTGCAGAAAGCCTCTTTCGTGTTCTTTGAAAGAATGAGTGACCCGTGGGAACTAGGCTTACCCTAAGTGGCTTAGCATTAAGAATTTGAGGAAACCAAATCCCCACTTTTATAAAATATCAAAGGCTAGTGTAAAGACCCAGGAAGTTAATAACTTTCTAAAATAATAAGCAGCTGAAGATTTGCAGCTGATTTTGTAAGCAGAGAAATTGAGATAAAATCATTCATAATTATAGATTGATTGCCAAAGTTCTTAGTTATTTTTACATACCAGTAATCATAAAGTACAGATAATATAGACATATAATTTTGCAACTGTTTTTATCTCATAGTATTAAAATGTTTCATCACTGTTTTTCTTACTTCTTTTGATTTCTTTGCGTGGGTATGCCATCATCTGCATAACCCTTGCCCTAGGGTTGGGTCTGAGGCCAGTTATACTTCGATGAGTTTTTTGTTTGAGTTGTTTTGAACCTCCACCCCCATGCTGGGGATTGAACTCAGGACCTTGTGCTTGCAAGGTAGGTGCAGCACCACTGAGCTAAATCCTACCCTCCCTGCTTTTGCTTGTTCTGACCACTTAGTGCTTTCTGTGAGAAGAGGTGGAGAAAATGAGTTACTGGAATAGTTTGCATTTGCATAATGCATGGGTCTGCAGTGCAGGACATGGTACCCAGGAAAACACCTAGTCTTCCTTAGGAAGGGATACAGTGGTGGAAGACACAAGTTTTGGAGTCAGACAGACTTCACCTTTTTTTTTTTTTTTTGAGACAGGATCTTGCTTTGTAGTTCAGGCTGGCCCTGAGCTCACTATGTAGCTCAGGCAAGCTGCCGCGAACTCAGCAATCCTCCTGTCTCTACCTCCCGAGTGCTGGGATTACAGGCATGAGCCACCACACCCAGCACTGTGGTATGTGTTATTGATGGCTGGTGGGCGTGAGTCACCACACCCAGCATTCTATGTGGTTACTGGGATCGAACTCAGGACCTTGTGCTTGCGAGGCAGGTGCTGGAACCACTGAGCTAAATCTCCAGCCCCAGATAGACTTCACCTTTATTTCTGAGTCCACATAGCCATGTCACTGTAAATAATTCATTGAGTTTTCTGTAAGCTTTGGTCTTTCCTTTGCAGAGTGGGACTCACATCTTCCTCATGAGGTCATTGTGGGAGTGTAGTGATGGGCATATGCCAGCATGCCAGGTAGCTTGGAGTATTTGTAAAATGGGTGTCATTTATTACTTGCTTACCCTTTACCCAGAGCCTACTGTGTGCCTGGCATGGAGCTAGATAGAGATGGTTAGGGCTCTGCCCCACCCAGTGGTTTCCACCATCTCCAGGCACCTAGATAAATAAATGGCAGAGAAGCCCATGTGCCTATGGAGAGTTGTATTTCTGGATGACTACTGAGAGGTATAATGGGAACAGCCTGGAGGTTGGCACCAGAAATGTTCAAGGTTCCAACCTGCCTTTGCTATGTATTTGCTTTGAGACTCTGGGTAAATGATTTCAATTTTTTATATTCCCCTTTCTACATTTATAATACTACTTGGCAAGCTGTCACGAAGCTCAGAAATAATATATATGGTGCTGGGCACACAGTAGATGCTTAAAAACGACTCTTATGCTTGAAGTCTCTGTACTCTCCATGGTGACTGATTTTTATGCAAATAAACCTGACAAACTGCAGTATCTTAAGTGTTCTAGACTGGCCCTGTTGTGTTCATGATAGTTGAAAATAACACTCTTTGTGACTGGTCATCTTCACAGGCTGTGTTTGACAATGTGAACCAGACTATGTAATCCTCAAGGAACTGCATTTCTTGGCCATTATGTAAAAACCAAAGAATAATACCCTCGAAGGTGTCAGTCTGTGCCCAGCTCTACAGACCTCCTTGGGATGCAAAGAGGCACCCAGTCTGTAAGAATATGGCTTGTGTGCTGTGCTCTATGAGCCTACAGTCAGATGAGTAGCAGGAATTGAATCTGTTTAGCAGGAAGTCTTTATGTTTGAAGATTTCTTGCAGCTTTGTTAGTGCTTATTTGCTTATTTATTCATGTGTGTAAAAAGTACTTCTCTTTTGCCGTGTTTCCATATTACAGCCCAAGTAACAGGCACTTAGATGTGCTAAGAAGCACCAGATGACCCTCAGTTACACATTAATAAATATGTTGAAGTGGCATAAAAAGTGCTTTCGCTTCCTCCCAGACAGACAGGATGGTTAGTGTTTCTGTCATTGAGCGCTGTGAGAAAGGGAGGTCTGATCTACAAATTGAGTATGTGTTATCCACTTGGGCACCTTCCTCAAGGCTTTGTTCTGCTGGCTGCTTGTAAATGTCTTCCGTGGTTCATCTGGAGTTTGTTCTGTGATCCCGCTGGTACTTCTAGCTTATTGCTCCTCTGTTAGTCAGCTGGTCGGTCCCCACTTTTACTCAGGACCTGCTGCGTGCAGCACACTGTCTACATTGCTGGCCTTAAACTGGGCCCACAGATCAAATGATATCCACAGTGTATGCAAAGAGGGTTCAAAGTTTTAAAGAGAGAGAAGCCAGGAAAAAGTGAGTCAGGCCAAGTGGAGGGAAGATGGAAAGAGGAGGTTCTCAGGGGGCGCAGCGGGCCCCACACGTGGGGGACTTGGAGCAGAGTCACTAATACAGTGTCTGCAGTGCTTGCTTTTCTATTTATGGTTTTAAAGCACTCTATCTTGAAATACATGTGCACTTAAAAGAAAGTTACAGGTTTAGTAAAGAAGGGGGAAAAAGGCTTGTGTTTCTCCTGTTTCTCTCTTCTCCCAAGTCGCAGGTGGACACCTACACTCCACAGAGTCTTTCCTGAACTCTTGCCTGCAGGATTCGGCCCTCAGCACCGCCTCTGGCAGGACTTCACCTGTCACCCTAGCGATGTGGCTTCCTGCACAGCTCAGGACGCGATGGCATGTGATTGTCTAGGCTCTGTGGTTCCTCCTGCCTTGATCGATTCTTCTGGACTCACTCTGGAGGCTTCTGTGACCTTGAAAGTTTTTTTTTTTTTTTATCTTGAGACATAGTTCAGGCTGGCCCTGAGCTCACTATGTAGCCCAGGCAAGCCTCGAACTCAGCAATCCTCCTGCCTCTGCCTCCTGAGTGCTGGGATTACAAGCATGAGCCACCACACCTGGCACTGTAGTATGTGGTACTGATTGTTGGTGTGCATGAGTCACCATGCCCAGCATTGTATATGGTTACCGGGATCGAACTCAGGACCTTGTGCTTGCGAGGCAGGCACTGGAACCACTGAGTTAAATCTCTGGCCTGAAAGTTTTTTTAAAAATTTGAGTCTTTATCGGTACATTATATATACACATCATGATCATATACAATATTGAGAATTTGTACCAGTATATGACACAATTTAATTCTCAATTTTCCCACTCCCCTACCCACCCTACAACCCCCTGCCCCTATATACATAAGCTTTGTTTCCCTTTTTCTTATTATCCTCATATTTTTTCTTTCCCTTGTTATTTATCCCATACCCCATTTCCCTTTGAATATTGTCTATTTCACAATATCTATCATATATTCTAGAGCTCATTTACATCTTCAGTTTCTCATACCAGAGAAAAGATATGATATTTACAGATCTGTGACCTATGACCTTAAAAGTTTTAAGGAGTGAGGACCTTGCATCCTGGTGCTGGGGCCTCAGTGCTGAATCCCACGGTGCAGACCTGTCCTTCCACATGGAGGTCACTCACACCCCAGACACTCATGGCCTCCAGGTTTCCCCACTGCAAAGTTTCCCTTACTGACCAGTGCGTCACCTCAGTTTCCCTGGGAATCCTGGCTGCCACCAGCCTCCCTTTCCTTTCACCAGCCAGGGGTCTGTTGGTGCGGTTGCCTGGTCCTCATCTGTGCAGTGGGCTGTTCTCGCCATCATCCTAACTGGTTTTAGCTCTCAGTTTATTCTGCTGTGGCCCTAGGGGCACCCTCAGGTGGCACCTGTGCTGTCTCCAGTACCCTCCATCTTCCAGCTCTTCCCGGAGTTTTGGTACAAGATGCCCAGACTCACCTTAGGGTGGCCCTGCTTTGCCCCAAGGATCAGCCCTTTTGCCAGGCAGCTATGAGTCCTTCCCAGAGGATGGTGTTTCAGATCCAGACCGAGGCTTGCTGTGTGGCTCCTGAGGCTTTGTTGTTTTTGAGGTTGTCTCAGTAGAAAAGATAGAAAATATATGGGAATGAAAACAACAACAAAAAAGGAAATATGTTGTAATGAAGCACATAGGCATCGGCAGCTGTGCCCAGGTCTGCCATGACTTGGTGGCTCAGAGCAGCAGCGCTGGTCATCCTAGCGCCCTCCCTTAGTGACTGTAAAGACCAGGTTGCAGTGACGGGCTGTAGGCACTTGTGGTGGTGCCAGCCCCAAGGAGGCTCCGCTTCCCTCGGCTCAGGCTTCCTTTATTCTTTTACGCACATCCGAGGGCTGGAGAGTCTGGTAGTTGGTGCTGAGGGGGGAGGGGAGGAGATCGGGGACCGAGGACCTCGTCCCTGCAGAAGCGCTGGGGCCTGGCTGACTGGAGGCAGTGGGAACACAGAGGAGGTGTGTGAGGGAGACAGGCGCCACCGGGAGAGTCACTGGGCAGTGGACACGCAGGGAGACGACTAGTGAAGGTCCCTAACAGAGTGGCCGGAGGGATGGGATACTGCCTTTGGAAGAAAGCTAGTTTGATTGTAGATTGGATGAGTTTTATGGTTTTCTGTTCATGTTCATGAAAAGGATTTAAAGTGGCTTTCGAATAAGCAAATTGGGGCCTCTAAACTTGGCTTTTATCGGATGCATTTTTACTCTGATTCTGTGGCAGGTGACAGGCATAGCGACGCAGCATCATGCTGACGGACATGGGGGCCTGGCTGGGGGAGCTGGGTGTGCGCAGAGGGCCGCGAGGTCTGGAGGTGCCTGCGGAGGGAAACTGGGACCTGCCCAAAGTGGGAAGGTGCACCTGGGGGCGGGGGGGGGGGGACATGGCCCGGAACAGCAGCCCTGCTCAGCAGAGGGGAGAGGGGCTTTGCTTCTTGGTGGCCGATGTCCAGTGTGCTGGAGGACACCCAGCGCCTGGATGCTCATCACTTCGGGTCCTGGCCACCTTAGAGCTTGCGTGGAGATCAGTGACCTTCCAAAGTGTTCCTGGCATCTGTTCGTCTACAAAGTTCCCAGCAGAGAGAGGGCTTGTGGCTGTGACACCCGTTCACTGCCTTCCCTTCAGGGACATGCGTTGCAGGGTGGGGCTGTGAAAGGAGAAGTGTCGGGCGGACAGTGCTCTGTGGCTGACATCGGCCTGGCCCATGATCACGGCTTTGTTCGGAGTGACCAGCTCGTGGAAACACTGCCTGAATTAGAACAGAGTTCTGGGAGGCCTGGGAATGGGCTCCTGCGGAAGTGACCTCCAGAGGCCTGGAACGTGCAGGGGCTCCTGTGAGCCAGGCTAGGCTTGAGTGGGCAGCAGGTGCTTCAGACCGTGTGGTCCCCTGGTGCCTTGGGCTGCCCAGCTCCTCTGCCCCGGACCCCAGGTGCAGAGGTTTGTGCGCCAGGCTGAAAGCTGAGGGATGCCATTTTAGACCCTCTCTTTATTAGTGTTATAGGAAACTTTACAAAAATGTTCAGGCCTTTGATTGTGAAGGTGAGTTCCCCCTGCAGGGGATTCTACTTTCCACTTATTTTATACTTTCTCTCAGGAACTTAAAGTCTTTAGAACAGTTGGGACCCTGCTTTACAGTAGAAGCTGATACACAGTCATCACAAGCAAGGAGGAGTCTGAACATTGCTCCTGGCTTGAACCCAATGCGCAAGTTTTGAGGAAACATTCTTTAAGGTTACTTTTATTGGTAGACTTTAGATATACATTATGACTACATTCATCATAGGGACTTTGTACCTGTACATGGTATATACCTGATTCTCTTTTTCCCTAATCTCTTCTCCTTTCAATCCCTTTCCTCTTCTTGTTTACAAAAACTTTGTTTCCATTTTTTCCTTCTAGTCTCTTTTTTCTTTTCCCATTCTTCCTTTCCACCTCCCTCCCTCCTAGCTCCCCTTTCCATTTGAACATTGTCTTCCTAATTCACGATAGCTATTATACATTTTGGTCTTTATTTAATCCTTTCAGTTTGTCACACCAGAGAAAAATGTGTTATTTAAATATGTGTGTCCAATTTATTTCACTTAAGAGTATGATCTCTAGGTGCTAGAAATGTTTCATGCTTACCCTTTTTAAGGGCAGAATAGTACTCCATTATATAAAAAATCTTTATCTATTCATCCATTGTATTGGACTGAGGAAATATTCTTAAAATTAATTCTTGGGCACTGAATTTTTTTCAACCAATTCTGCAGAACCTGTGAAATTTAGGAGGTGTTTTTCTAAATGATCACAATGGTTGTCAAGGTAATTAGTGTTACTGTCCCTCTGGAGCACGGGTCATGACTCTGACCACAGCCTCTGTGAGCTGGAGGGACTGGGGTCTTAGTTACTGTCCTCATTGCTGGGATAAAATATCTGACACCTGCAACTTAAAGAAGGGGAGTTTTGTCTCAGCTCCTGTTTTAGAAGTTTCAGGCCTTGTGTGATGGATGACGCAGTGGAAGGGCCTGGGTGGAGGCTTCTTGCCTCATGGGGACAGGAAGCAGAGAGACAAAGAAGAGTCTGGGCAGGAAAATGTACCCTTGAGGCCTCACACCCAGTAACCTGGCCCTTGCTACAAGCTCCGGCCTCCCCAAGCCAAGCCGGCCACAGTGCCCGCCATCCCATCCTCTCCCACAGCCCTGTCTCTGAGTGCAGTGGGCTCTGGGGACACCCAGACAGAAGCCGTCGTAAGATGAGGACCCTGTCGTGGGACAGCAAGTGATGCTCAGAAGCTCGGGTGTTTCACTTAGGGGACCAACGCTGGCCCAGAAAGCATCCCTTCTGGGTGGCACTGCTTGGGTGCAGGCCGGCTGGGCCTGGAAGGGGGACGCTGGGTTCCCTGTTGCTTCTGAGTGTCATGGTCCTCTTTTCCTCTCTCACTGCCGTGGCTCCCAGCTGAGATGCTGAGACGGAGGTTGGAAGAGCTGGAACAGGAGCCAGGCCACTTGTCTGTGGGGCTCCCATCCCTGCAGCCGGCCCTCAGCAGCTTCCTGGGCCACCTGGTGGCACAAGCCCAGGCCGCCCTGCACCGAGCCTCTCAGCCGTGAGTACCTGGGGTCACCACCTTTCTTCTTACGGTGAAGATCTGGGAAGGGTTGGTGTCAGGAACCTCGTCTGCTTTTGTTTGGGGGCGGCCCCTCATTTTGGGGTGTTTTCCTATCACTATCAGTTCTCTAAGTGGACAAGTTCTTACATGGCCCTCTTGGAGCGGACGAGCCCACTTCTCCTCACCTGTGATGCTGAAGTGTCCCTCGTCCCTTCCTTTTTCACACAGCGCCCTCCCCAGCTTGACTTTCTACCTAATTCTTCTTGTTTAATCTTTGGGCTTATTTCTTGCTCTCCACTCCAGTCTATATTGTCAATTTATTGTATTCCTATTTATTTAACAAACATGCGCTGACCAGTTACTAAGGGCTTTAGAAGTAACTCAATTAACTTTTAAAGACTTTATTGAAATGAAGTGCAGATAACATTTACCTCCTAAGTCATCTGTAATGATACAGAACAGGGCACTAAGCACATTTGCAGTGTTGTACAGCTACCCCGTCCATCTCCAGAACTTGGTCACCCTGCAAAACATTCTCCACTCCCCCTGCACCCGCTTCTCAGTCCCCAGAATCCACTGCTCTCGTTCCTTTCCATCTATAAGTTTCACCACTCCAGGGCTCTCAGGGAATCATTGTCATACAGAATTAATCCTCTGGAGATTGCCCTAGGATAGTGTGCTCAGTTCCATCCATATCATAGCCTGTTAGAATTTCCTTCCTTTTGAAGACTGAATAATATTTCATTGTACATATAGACAGTATTTGCTTTACCCATTCATTGGTGGGCAGGAAGTACTGATTTAACAGTCATAGTGATCCTGGGGGTGGTATTTTATCGATGGACAGCTGTGTGCACATACAGATCTGTGTCAACATTACCTTTCCTCATCTGGACCTAAGGAAGAAGAGACCAGGCCTGGCAGAGAGTAGGGGTTGGACAGGCCCAGGAGGTGAGTGCTAGGCCAGACGCTGTGTGGACATTCAGTTCGGGTCCCAGCTGGGACCCGGTGCACTGGATTGCCACTTCCAGTCCGGGCAGCAAAGCCTTCTGTTATGGTCTCTTTAGCCTGACATGCAGTTTGGGTGGAGAGTAATGTCTTGCTACGGCCTTGCCTGGATCCCGTATAGAACTTGATTAACTAAATATGATGGTGCCCTACATTTTCAGTAGTATTGGGTTACATCATGGGACACATCTGACCATTCTGGGACCTGTCAAAATGGCAACTTCATAGGGTTCAGCCTGGTATGTCTTCCCTGAAGTACAGGTCTTTATTGAATATTTGTTAAGCCAGTATTGATGCTGGCTTACTTGTCAGCTCGGACCTTCTCTCTTTTTCTCATGTGTGTTACCCGTTCTCTGTGATTTCTGTCCCATTTACTTTTGAGCCCCTATAACCTGTATTCTCGCTGTCCCTCCCCAGATGTCCCCATGGTTGGCAATGGTCTTCTGTCTTGACCTTGAGTGGCATCTTCCATTCTTACTCTCCTGGGTGTCAGCGTCTATAACTGTAATCACATCAGTGCTTTGGACTCTGTTTTACTCTTTCCTGTTCCTGCTGCCTCCAGCCCTCTCCTCGTCCTCCACACCCAGGTCCTGCTCTTCTCTGTGTCCCCACGCGGACATCCCTTCCTTCCACTGAAGGCTGTGTTCTTTGTCACTGAATGGTGCTCTCTGGGCATCAGGTGGGATCTGTACAAGGTCCGATTGTGCAGCCCCTCAGGTAGTCACCCCTTAGGAGAGCCGACCCCACGCAGCTGCTGTGGGAGATCCCCCGGGGTCTCTTTTACTCCTGGCCATTCTGAAATTTACTGTCTTTTAAAACTAACTCAACTAAACTTACCATCCTCCACCCTATTCAGCCCTTGGCCTTGTGACCTTGGCCTGTGCAGAGACCCGTGAGAACTCCGAGCGCCCCACCCCTCCCTTCCCACCCACTGCCACCCTCTCTGCCCCTTTCTGACCCTGATGCCTCTCGCCTGCATGACAGCACCTCCCTCCCCGTGCATGAATGTCCCAGCTGGCCCCTGACCCTCATGGCTCCTGCTCACCCACATCTCCAGCACCACAGATGGGCTCAGGCTGTGCTTAGTGGCTCCCGCTGCACTCAGGGTGCACTTTGTGCCCTTGGTGTGACACTCGGAGCTCTGGCTGGCACTGTATGTGGCTGAGTCCACCAGGCCCTGTGTGTTTCCCTGTCCACCAGCACATGCTGCGCACCGTCACTGCATTGCTCATCTGCTGAGACAGTGATGCCGCCCTCCTCCTGTCCCCTGCTGTCAGTCATGCGTCATCCTGTGACTTGCTGCAGCTTGAGTGGCTGCACCTCTGTCTTTAGTCTGTCTCTCAGAATGTGTTCCCTTCGCTCCACTCAGCTCCTAAGGACCAAACCACCCCATCTTTGCCTTTGTCATAGAATGTAGTGACAGTGTCACGTATGTATTTCCACAGTGTCACAAACGGATGTGATGCAGGGAGAGAGGGGAGAGAGACTGGAAGACTGCCTCTGCCCCCCTGAGGTCCAGGGAGCAGAACCTGCCCCTGAGATCGGGTACCTGCCTTCTGCCGCTCTCCTCCTCTGCCCAGCTGAGCGTGGCTTGGTGTGGCCCCCTAAACTCTGCACCTCTTACTCCCTTCATCAGAAAGTAAAGGGTTGAGTTAGGTCTCTGTTTTCCGATCCTCAGTTGGTTATGTATTGTCTTTATCTTTTGATAAATTCCCCTGTCCTGTTATTGCCATGCCTAGAAAAGTGACTTAACAACTACTTCTTTATCATATCTTTATAATGCATGCTAATATGATTACATAGTTCCTGATAATGGAGGACTCAGGTCCTTTAAACACCAGTTGCACCTGTGTCGGGTGACAACTGCCCCCATCTGGGACATGAAACTTTTTCTGGGCAGGGGAACTGCAGTTCTCATTGTGACCACCAGGGGCCCCCCCAGACACAAACCTCGTCAGTGCAGGGCTTTGAGTTCTGGGAAAGGACGTTTTCAATGAATGGACCTTTTCCTGTGGAAATAAAATAGTTGTATTAACATGGCCAATTTTCAACACTAACCAGACTCACAGAGAAGAACCTCTTAACCTTTCTGAGGTTAAGGGTTTGATCATCTGATAATAGCTAGAGATGGCTTCAATTTTGCCCATATATGTTTATCCATGCAAACTGCAGGTTGCAGTAGTAAAAGACTCCTAAATCTGGGGCCAAGCCAATCCCTCCCAGGATGGGGAGATCTTTGGATTTAGGAAATTTTAGAATGAGATTTAAGGAAATGTAAGCACTCAGATATGCCAGCTACTTAAAAAATTATTTTATTGTCTTTTTGTTTTTAAAAATCACTGTTTAATTCACTTTTTAATAAAAACACATTTGCTTCTCAGACCTCGGGCT
The DNA here is from genome assembly GCA_004025085.1 of Thryonomys swinderianus. Taxonomy (NCBI): domain Eukaryota; kingdom Metazoa; phylum Chordata; class Mammalia; order Rodentia; family Thryonomyidae; genus Thryonomys; species Thryonomys swinderianus. Next base: position 58,872 of record PVIC010002819.1, read on the forward strand.
GGGGTGTGACCCAGTGGTACAGTGCTTGCCTAGCTTGTGTGAAGCACCAAGTTCCAGTCCCAGCAACACACTCACACACACACACACACACACACACACACAGGTGCACGTGTGCACACACTCATGGAAGCCCTATTACCTGAACTTGAACTTGTTAGAAGAGCCCCACTTTGTCACCACTCTCAGGGGTCGCCATTGGCCTCTGATAGTAGCCATCAGTAAGGAACACATATGAAAAGGTTCTGTTCTTGTTCCGTCTGTGCGGAGTCGATCCTCCCTGTGTCTTAGTGACATCTTCGTCAGATGGCAGAAATTCTGTCAACGATCTGCATGCCATCCTTTCAACTTGGAAACCTCAGCTGCAGGACTGGCTCAGAGCTCTCCTGTCCTGTTTCTTTGACTGACTTTCCTATCACCCCACCATTTGCCTGTGAGAACATGTGTGGCCTTCAGTATGTGGGTGTCGGCACACCCATGTTCCTGTGCGACAAGTGTCACTCCCCAAGGGCCTTCCCATGGCTCAGGCCCCAACATGAACATGACTCCCCTGACCTTGGCAGCCACCACCTGCACCCTTGACCCCAGTCCCCCCATGGGGCCTTGTGCCTGGTGGGGATAATGCCTGCGATGTCCTGTGCTTGGTAGGAGGTTGGTACACTTCTGCCACATGGGCACCGTGGGACTCTGGCCACCCATCTACTCCAGTCACAGAGCAGGAAAGACCTGACTCAGTGAGAGGGAGAACAAGAAGGAAATTGAGGCAGAGGAGGAGCCAGTCTGTGGCAGGGTAAACACATATGCACTGGAACTTCTGCAGGTTAAGCAGGTTTTGAAAAGACACCAATGGTAGGAAGCCTTTGAGGTGATTTTTTTTTTAACCCACTCTCCATTCACCTATGTGAGTTCAATGACACCGTTTGTGGGGTTGCCTGGATTAAGAGTCGTTCTCTAGCAGAGTGTATGGCAGCCCAGCCTTAGAGGCATCCTCCTACTCCTGGCTGACAGTTGTATTATTTCCAAAGGGAACATTCCATTCCTTTCAAATTCACCTTTCCAAGAAGGTTTCCAGAGTCCACTAAGCAGATGCCATAAAAAGGCAAGGAACAAAACAAAACGAAAACTTGGCTACCTACAGGGCCTGTCAAGGTGGAACCTGTCCCCATGCTTCCGTTCTTTTGTTTCTCTTGAGAACAACTGAAAAGGTGCTGTTGTAGGGTATTCTCCCTCTGTCCCCTGGAAATAGGTGACCCTTGAATTCTCCTGTGTGTGGACTGCTGCAGACTGGAATGTCACAGGATCCAGTGACAGTATGCTCCAAGCTCAGATTAGAATAAACACACAGTAGAGACTAGAACGTAACCTATGCCAAAAGTATAAAACAAGGCTGTGACCCACATAAAACTCTCCAGATGTCCCCACATGCCAGAATATGTTTCTGGATTTCAAGTCAGAGCTTGAGGGGGCCCCAAAAGCAGTGCTAGCATTGGAGATCTAGTCAGACCCCTTGTCGTAGCCACAGGAAGAGGAAAGGAGAAAGCAAAGGGAGAAAATGAGTTGAAGCGAGCCCAGGGACTCCTTAGAATTTGCTTTGGAATTGGTAGCTCATAAATTAAAGGCTGCTGACATTAGTGTCTGAGAACATACCTCCTGTGTCCCCACAGAGCCTCATGCACAAGGCTTTCACCTCAGTGATTCTGGTCGGGTCACTGATGGGCTGATGGTCAGTCAGCCTTTCCTTGGCCTTTTGATTCCTCACCTGAAGGCTTTGGCAGGCATCTGGCAAAGCCAAGGGCACTGGGGAGCCTGGACCTGAGTTCGGGTCCAGTGGTGCCCTGGGGAGCAGGTGGCAAGTGGGCTCCTCACAGGTGAGCCTATAACACACCTGCCCGGACCTATCCCACGTGGCAGCCATCTCTTTCCTCTTTTAGTGTCAGTGGAATTAGCATTGATAGAGCCTCCTTCCGAGTGTCACTGGGGACAGAATGCGCCCCTGTGCAATTTGAGCTTACTTTTGTTTGTTCCTATGCATAGCTCTGACTTCACAAGTGGGGTGCATGCTCCCTTATGTTACTGGTGGGAGGACAGGAGAGCAGATGTTTTTCAGTACAAGCCAGGCCTAGATGGAGCCTTGTGAGCCCCGGGTCTGAGAGAGGGATCTTAGATGCTGAGTCTCTTCCGGCACCGAGTGCTGTTCTAACATCCTACCCCATGTGGTATTTTTAATTTTGGCCCCTGAGGGGCTTGCTCATTTTACATACTGATTAGTTTATAGCAGCAACGCTAATTTGCACTGACATTAGGGATTACACATCGAGATGTGCCGAATATAATGCGGGTGGTGTAGTAGAGGCAGAGGGCATGGGACTCTGAGGACTGCAGGTGTGGGGGGCAGAAATCCATCCCTGGTCCGTTACTAAGTGGTGGTGTGGCCTGGGCCCAGCCTCAGGCCCTGGGGACCTTTTTCTGTACCCAAGACATGGGTGTGAGAGACAGACAGAGGGGTTTCAGTTAATCACAAGGGCTTTTCTTATGGATTAAGTAATGAATGTGATTAACCATAATATAGAGAATTCCCAGTTACCCACTTGTACCTCCTCTGCAGCTAATTTCCAATTCTGTGTTGATTTCCTTCAATAACTTCCATCCCGACCCAGATGGTATCTATTTAGGAAATCCAAGAAACTCTTAATATTAGCATAAGCAGAGCAAATTGGGAAATAAATGAGTGCAAAGAAATGATCTAATGCAATAGGAAACTGAATATAAATGACTTCTGGATTTTGTAGGTAGTGGACTCATTAAATCATCCAACAGATATTTACTAAGTTCCCCACTCGAGGCTGGTGCTGGGGACACCACCACAAAAGGACTCAGGTGCCCTCCAAGGCTCATGGTCCAGAATGATGAACTCATGCTGGGACTCTGAAGCCCAGGGAGGAAGTCCAGCCTCTTCCCAGAAATATTGGGAACCCGAGAGGGCTTAGAAGATGCTGCAGATGAAGGCCCTCACACACAATGCACTTTTTGTCCTCATTTCCTCGTGTAGGATGGTGTGTCCACCAAGCATGAACTGGTGCTCATCTTCCCAAGGCAAAGATTATGACTTTGGGAGGTCAATGGTTAGAACAGAGGTGCTCTCTCTCCTTACCCCAACGGCCCGTGTGTGTGTGTGTGTGTGTGTGTGTGCTGCACACAGGAGGTGCTCTGTGATCATGTGTCATATAAACAGAATCTTGTCAGCCACAGACAGAAGGCATTATTGTCATTGTCACATCCTCATCCTTACTGTAAAAATCAGTGAGTTTCAGAAGGCTTGGGTAAGTTCAAGGACACAGAGACAGGAAGAACCGAGGCCCAGCTTGACCCCCACAAGTTGGGTTCAAAGATCTTGTGCTGCCTGATGAACAGCTGGTGAGGGGACTTCCTCTCCAGTCATGTGGTTAGAAGCAAGAGCGGGGGGATGGGCATTTGAACCTGGTGAGGAGCAGTACGGTGCGTATCCAGAAAGCACCGGAAATGGTGGTGGTCAGGAGCAGCCAGGTCTGCACTGACTTCTGAGACTGCTTCTTGCCTGGCCTGTGACCATCAGCGAATCCCTCTTTCTCCCTGAGACTCGGTTTCCTCACTTGTAAAGCTGATAATAACATCTTGTCTTAGCTCTGTAATGAAAACAGTAATGTGTGTAGCACATTCTGTTTCTAGAAATTAATTTTTTTCTGAGGGCAAATATTTTCCTGTTACTACTATTATTATTTGCCTTTGAGCACATGAAACAAGGAAGAAAATTCTATACTGCATGATATGTTATAGTAAGTGCTTTTCAGGGTTATCCGAGTTTATTAGTTAGGGTTCCCTAGAGGAACAAAACTGACAGAAAATACATGCATGGTTATGCAAAGAGATTTGTGAGGTAGGCTTATAAATCAGAGGCGGGAGAGTCCACAATGGCTGTCCGTAGAGAGCTGGAGGACCCAGTATCTGCTCAGCCCAAGAAGGAAGCCACAGAACAGGAGGGGTCAAGGATGCAGTATAGTTTGAAGTTAAAGTCCTGGGAGCTCCTTGGGACGTTGCTGGTGGAATTCTGCTTTGGAAGACTGAAGACCCTGGAGTCTGATGTCCTGAGATGAGAGCAACACAGAGTACACTTTGCTAAGCAGATGTATATTTTGTACTTACTCAGTTTATTTCAGTTTGAGTTCACTAAGTGTCACATATCCAGCACCCACATGTGGCCACGTGCAAAAGTGCAGGTCCCACAGCAGAAATTCAGCTGCGGAAAAACCAAAAGCCCTAACAGATTGCAATCAAATAGAAACGTCCATTAGGACCTCATGCCAGTGATCCTCCTGAGGATCAGAGAGCTGGGAGCCACTTGGTGAAATTTCTGACTGAAAATTGCTGTGGGCTCATCTAGCCCTGTACCAATAAGTTACGTGTCCCTCGTGGCTTTCCATAGTGTAGTGGTTCTCACGCACGCCTCACAGTCTGTATGTGTTCCTTTAAGGGCCAGCAGTGACGGGGCCCCAGGCCCACTCAGGAAGACGTCAGAGCCCACTGCCCAGGACAGGCTGCAAGAGGCCCTTGCAAGGCGGGACTGGCTTCTTCAGGAGAAACAGCAGCTGCAGGTGAGAAAGGAACAGGGGTCGCAGCTGGTGCTGGGGGTTCTCATCCACTGAAGCCTAATGCGGCCAAGTGGGTCTGTGTTTTGCCAAAGCAGCGGTGGTGAGAGTGGCTGGACAGCTTGTAGGAATCTGCACAAATGAAGGCTGGACTCTTCTTATGTGCCATCAGTTGACCTTTGGAAGCTTCCCTTGGAAGGAAGAGGCCACCCCTTGCCTTGGGAATGCTTTGCAGGAACTCCTGGCCTGGTGGATGCTGCCTCAGCTTGGAGAAGCTGCACACCCGCGCAGAGTATCCTCACTAGCTATTTGCTCCACTCAGCCGCCACAGCAGGAGGCCGGAATCACCACAGTCTGGAAATATCCCCTGACAACCTGAACACTCCGGTCTGCGGCGAGCATTGTACAGTGTGGGCAGCAGGCATATGGATTCTGGCTCTGAGTTTTAAAATATTCACCTCAACCCCTGAGACAGTCAGTACAAAAACTTAAGAGCCGGTACTCAGTCTTTGTTTGGTGCTGGTATTTAGTGCTAAAACTCCGTGTGTTGTAGCTCGATGGTGGCGGCATCCTAGGGGAAGGTGTTCGAGTTCTCGTCCATCCCATAGGTCTTCCCATGGGTCCGAGTGTGTGGGTGCCATGTGAATCCTCAGGATCTCTGTGGCATGTTCCCTGGGGTGGCAGTTGGGAGACAGGTGGCAAACATCCTAAGACCTCCAGCCAGAGGACTGGTGGGCTGGAGGTGGTGAGAACCTCGGTGTGCAGGCCAGGGAGACGGGTGGAGAGCAGACTGAGCAGAGGGCAGGCCCTGCACAGGTCTCCATTCCGTGGGTGGATAGTGGTGATAGTGACACAACAACGGGACTAAATGCCACTGACCTGTATATTTAAAAATGGTTAAGATTGTACATTTTATGTCATGTGCATTTGACTACAGTCTAGAATGAGAAAGAAAGAGCAAAAATGGAAGGAGGTAGGAAGGAAGAAAGGGAAGGGACGGGAAAAGGAAGGAAGCAAGGAAGGAAAGAGGAAGGAAACAGAGGAGGGTTAAGATCCAAAGGTGGGAGCTGGGAGATTGGCTGTGGGGCCTCGTCAGCCGTGCAGATCTACTACAGTCGCGTTAGGTCTTCAGTGCCTCATCTTCCCTCTCCACAGAGAAGAGTCAGCAGAGCTGTGCGGTACCGAATTGAGACCGTGGAGTGAAGAGAGCATGTGCGCGTGTGTGGGAGACACAGGATTGGGACTGTGGGCTCTTATCAGCCAGAAACAATGATGGAACGAGGGGGCAAGTTCATTAAGAGTCTGGCTTTTAATTCTGAGTCTTCTGGGCAGTGAGGTAATTCTCTGCCCAAATACTGTGAATATGGAGGTTTACAGTTAGTTGCCTGCTGCTTGTTTTACTAATTGATCTCAAGACTAGATGATAGGTATGGGCGATTGGGATTTTGGTTTGCTGTGCCAATAGAAATCAAATTTCTTTAGTATTTGTATGATCTTCCAGTGCCAGGGTACTGTGTAGCAAATCATGGTTCTCTCCATCCCGTAGACCTGAGAAGCCAGGATTTCAGTCTCTCTCTGCACTCTAAATTCTCATGCTTGGGGACAGACCAGCTGTGTCTTGCCTTGGTCTGTGGCATGAGTCTCCATGCCCGATATGTACTCTGTGTTCTTGCAGTCCTGTAGGTTGTTTGCGGTCCTTCTGATTTGCTGGTTTTTCCCAGGCCAGTCTTTGGCTGACCTCCCATAGTTGTTTAATGCTTGGAAAGGAATATTTTTCCTTCTGTCAGGTCATCAGAATTATGAAGCTTGCATGAGTTTTCCAGTTCAGCAAACTCCAGAAATGTCCCTGCCTTGCAGGGAGCTGTGTGGCCTGGTGCATATGGCCCTGTGATCAACAGGGCAGGGTGCTGGGAAAGGTTCTTCTATCAGATCTCTTCCCATTCTCTACAGAAAGAAGTAGAAGCTCTCCAAGAAAGGTTGTCCGCGTTGGATGCAGAAGATCAGCAGCTGAGGAGGGAGATGGAGGAGCAGGAGAGAGAGCGCCAGTGGCGGGGCTGTGGCCTGGCGACGCTGGTGGACCGGCTGCCCCGGGACCAGCTGCAGGAAGTCAGTGAGGCCCTGAGGGACACGCTGGCCTCTGCCAGCCAGGTTCCCTTCCACTTGGAGCCACCTGAAGCCATCAGGAGGTATGAGCGATTTCCTGATTGTGCTCACTCGCCACTCTGACCTGTTGTTAGAATGACTGCTGTCCTTGGTCTGCAGATATCTTCCAAGTAGTCTGTAGTTCCGAGTGGAAGCACTGCTGGTGTTTTGGTGGGAACATTCTTTACTGTGTGGGTAGTCCTGAGTTGGGGAGGTTGCTGTCCATCCTGCCTACCCAACCTGCCTATGCCAGCTCACCTTTCCATTCCTGTAGGCAGTGTCTCCATTTTCTGACTGCTGGGGCAGCTTCTTCTCCTCTGGAACTACTGGAGTTACCTGCCTGGGCTTCTGATGCTGCCTTCTGCAGAGGATGGTTACCATGAGAGAGGGGTTGGCTGACCTGTGTGTCACCAAGAAGGTGACTCAGTGCCAGTGCTTCTGTCTGGAAGAAAGAGCTGGGATGGGCAGGGGCATTTTTTTTGGGTTCTTCCTTTGAGTAAGGCACTGTGCTAAGCTTTATCCCACAAGTTGCACCCATCTGTTAACGTGGCCATTTTACAGATAAGGCAGAAAAATTTAAGTTAATAATTTCCCCCGGGTCTTAATAGTGAAAATAGAGACTTGAAGTACTGTTCCTTATTTCTGCAGCCTGGCTTCTGATAGGCTTCCTGATTCTATACAGAATAGGATCCTTCTTGTGCTTGGTAGTGTTGGGCAGGGTCCCTGACTCCTGACTCCTGCCCCTGAGGGAATGTGCTCTTATCTTGGAGAGGAGCAAGTGGGAGACACACATGTTGGACAGAGAGGTGAGTAGTATCTGGGTGGATTGCAGACAGGTGATGAAGATGGCGGGTGCCATGGGTGCCAAGCAAAGGACTTAGCACTGTGTTCAGCCCCTGTGCCTCACGAGCAGCTTCCTGAAGCTCTCACCTATGCGGGTCTGGAGGGATCCTCCCTCACCCACTCCTTGGCTGAGTCGGGGCAGGGATAATGCCGGCATTGGTTTAGGGATGCCCACAGGATGAGGGGCGTTATTACTGCTCTCTTGGTGGGGCCTGGAAGTATTGTGGACTTCGTCCTGCTCCCTGCGGGCTGCTTCTGTTACAGACTTTGTACTCTTGAAGACCTTCCGGCTGCCCATCTGTGCTGTCACAGACTGACAAAAGGGAGTGACCCTCCTCTTCCACATGTGACGGTAGAAGAAGGCCACACAGGCTACGCCGGGGAGTCCCTCGGGATCCCTCCCATTCCTTTTCTTTCCCTCTTGTTTCCCGGCTCCGGCCATGGAGAAGAGGAAGAGATTTGGGTTGTGTCTAGGTTTCGGCCCAGTGGCGTTGCTCTGGGCTTGCCCTGTGGCCTCATGCGGGGCAGGCTCCCCTTGCTCTTTTCACTGCACAGGAGGAGACAAAAGCTCAGGAAGTTCCCTGCTGGTCCCATGAAGAGAGCACCAGGAAATGATTATTCCAGTAGAGAGCCAAGGAAGGTGCTTCCCTTCCACATGCTCTTCGTGAATAGAAACAAGGAACTCCATGGTGTGGTGGGCTGGTTAACCTGCACCCAGAGCTGGGTCAGAGACTTCTAGTTGAGGCTTCCACCTGTGCACCATAGCCTGAACATTTTATTTTATTTTATTATTTAATTTAATTTATTTTACTTTATTGATTTAATTTCCCCTTCCCCCTGCCCTCTCCACAACCCTTGCCCTATATAAATAAGCTTTATTTCCTTTTTAAAATATCAAGTATTTTCTTTTCCTTCTTTACTTTCCCCTACTCACCATTTTCCTTTTGCATACTTTTTTCCTATTTCACAATATCTATCATACATTTTGGAGCTCATTTACATCTGCAGTTTATCATACTAGAGAAAAGAGAGTATTTACACATCTGTCTGCATTTTAATCATCACCACGACAGCATGGCGCAGCACTGTCTGGGTGTCTTCTGAGGAGACCATCAGCTCTGGGCGTGAGGGCGGTGTGAGCATGGTACAGTGCTGTCTGGGGTTGAGGAGGAGCCCATTACTTGCTCCAGATGCTCCCACCGAGGTTGCCTGAGTGGGCGAGCAATCTGTGGTGGCCTGCTCTGCTGGTGTGACCCGAAGAAAGCTGCTGTCTCTGCAGCTTTAGCTTATCTTAAGGGCCTTTGCACAATAGGGAATCTTGGGAAAATGAAAACAAAGAGTTGTCCTGGGGGGTAGGCAGAAGGGAACCCCTTAGAGTGGTTCAGTGACACAAAGGAGCGTGGAACATTGCGTAACAGATGGGGTAAGTGGCTCTAGGATGAGATGCTGATGGTGAGCAGGGTGCTGTCATTGGAACAGATTTTTCCTGCAGGTGGTGAGTGACCGACCTGTGACATCCACATGACCTGGATGTCCCTAGGAGGTGACCTGTGGCTCCGCCCTCATTTACTTTGAGGAATGGGGAGGCCCCTCCCCTGGCAGAGGCGGTTTAGCTTGTGTGCCTGTATGTGTTGACTCCTCTACTTTCTCTCTCACCTTGAAAAGTGAGGCATCAGTCTGCTCCCTGCCAAAAGCATCAGCTGGAAACCGGTCCTCAAGATATGGGCTGTTAGTATGGTTTGAATCTATAATGTGCCCTAAGAGGCTCATAGGCCGAAGGCTTGGTCCCAGCGCGTCAGGATTCAGAGGCGGGGCCTCGAGAGGTGACCGACTTCATCGATAGGCTGATCCATGGGTGAGTTCATAGTAAGTGCACTATCAGGAGCTGGGCCCAGTTGAAGGAAGTGGGTTACTGGGACACCGCTCTGAAAGGTGTATCTGCTGCCCAGCCCCCTCATGTCTGGCTCTCTTACTGCCTTTCTGCTTCCTACCCGCCATGAGTTGAGTAGCCTTCCTCTGCTAGGCCCTTCTGCCATGATGTTTTGGCTTCATTACAGAGCTACAAGCAATAGAATCAGCTGATCACAGACCTAGACCTCTAAAAACCTGAGCCAAAAGAACCCTTTTCCTCTTTAAAGTGCTTCTCTTAGGCATTTGTCACAGCCGTGAAAAGCTAACACACACAGTAAATCGGTTGCTTGGGGTGTACCTGTTGTCTCTGGCCCCTTCTCCTTCCCTGTGCTTCCTGGTGGCTATGAGGTGAGCGGCTTTGCTTCACCAAGTCCTCCAGCCCAATATTCTGCCTTTCAGAAACAATGGACCCAAGTGACCAGGGAGTGCAACCTCTGAAACCAGAGGCCAGAACGCACCTCCTTTTCTTTAAGATGCTTTTTCCAGGTATTTTGGCACAACAGTGGGGAAGCTGACTGGCAGTTTCCATAGGGGCTGCAGCGCGTCAAGCAGAGTGTTTGAAGGAAGCAGTGTGGAGTCTGTGTCGCTCAATTCTGAGCTTGTGTGAAATGTCAGCTGTCTTTTAGACAGTGTTGACTTAGAGGTGTGTCCTGTGGGGCCCGGCTGGATGAGAATAGAGTCTCCCGAAGGCAGGAGAGAGATCCAGATGGACTGTGAAGGAGGGAAATCTCAAAGTCTTCAGAAGACAGGTTTCAGAGATCAGTGTTGCTGCAAAAACCTGAGGAAACAGAACACTCTGCCTTGTGACTGTCACCGTCCCCATCCACAGGGATTTTCAGAGTTGGGCTGCAACCTCTGGATGCCGTCTGGACGGGAGGTGCTGCTGACTTCCCCAGACTGGCCCTGGGTGTGGAAGGATGTTCTTTGCATGGATGAACCACACATAAGCTTGGAAAGTCAGAAGAGCACTTGCATTCTGAGTGTGACATTGGGAGAGATGTGCAGTTGCCTGAGACAAGGGTTTTCTCCTCTTTTGGTGCTGGGGACTGAACCCAGCGCCTCATGATTTCTAGGCAGATGTCCTCCCACTGAGCCAGACCCCCACCCCTGAGGCTGTCGTTTCTGACCAGGATTGTTGGGCATCCACTGACCAGCCTTAGAAAAGGTTGGCAGTAGAAAGGCCTGTGCTGGAACTGACAGACCCCAGATGCTTTTGTTTGGGGGATGATAGAGACCAAAGTGGCAGTTTCAGCTTCTGCTGTCTGTGTTTTGAACCATGTTACTTGGCAGGAAGGGAGACAACACGGCTGTGCCTGAGTAGAGCCAACAAGAGTGGCTTTTTTGCCACAGACAAAGCACTTGAAGGATCAGGAACTCCATAGCAAGCAGGATGACAAAGCAGCATTTAGAAGAGGACAGAAGGCGCTGAGAGGATTTGCAAGCTGGATTTCTCTCATCCCTGGGCTTCCAGCCCTTTGGTTTTAAAACAGATTCCTCATTTCCTTATGCAAGTCTGTCCTTATGCAGTGTGCGGGGCAGAGAAGGGCAGCCTTTGCCTCGTGAGCTTTGTTGTGCTCCTGGATCAGGCCATGCTTCCTGTTCCCTACCCATCTGACTCCTCCTGTTCCTGGTGGTAGAATTGAGATAGGAGACTGAAGAGGGAGGAAGGGAGACAAAGGGAATACAGGGAGGAAGTGACGGTTTCTGAGGTTTTCTGAAGGCCACATCTGTGCACTTGGGTGTGAGGATCTGCATTTGGCATAAACTGAGGGTATGATCTCTCTCCAGCGCTGTTACCTGGCCTTCTCTGGATTTGTTTTGGATTCCACGCCTCAGACACCCAGGGGGTGGCCTGTGACCTTGTCTGGCCTGCATGTGACTCTCTGTAAAGGGAGGTAGGAATAATTGCAGTGATCACAGCAGGATGGGGGTGTGGAACAGCAGAGGGTGCTTTTTGACGGCCTTTGGAGAAGCCCGGCAGGCTTGTATTAGTCTGCGGTTGTGTTCCTTGTTCCTCAGCTCCTGGGATGTCTCATGCTTCATGTGAAATGTGTTCTGGCAGCTGCTGGTTGAGTGCTCTCTGGCTGTGCATTTGGAAGAAGCATGTCCTGTCTTTTTACAGACCATTGGCATGAATTGTGAAACCACTTCCATCCCTGGTTACCATAAGGTGGGGAGTCTGGGAGCCTGGTACATGGCTGTGCAGGGAGACCATGGGCGGGGGGGTGTACCTTGTTTGCCAAACTACATGGGCTCCTGACAATGGGATGGTCCACATAGGCACTGCCGGTGTCCCCGGGACACAAGCCTCTGTTCATGGTGTGTGCGGTTCCAGCTGTGTCCGGGCTTCACAAGGGAGGCTGGAAATGACAGAATTCAGCAGCTCACAATTGACTGGGAGAAAATCAATGTCCCTCTTCACCCTCAGAGATCTTATTAATGTGAGGCCACAGACAGCGAGGCCTGAATTTCAAGTACATGCTGGATCTGGAAAGCCTGGCAAGGGAGGCCGGAAGGAGGCTGCAGTGGTGGGGCTGGAGGTGTGCACAGGCGGTGTCCCACTGTAGTGTGTGGGGCTGGGTGAGGTGACGTCTGCCAAGTGTGCTGATGTGGAGGTTGCAGAGAGAGGCTGGTGTTTGGGGCTGTGTGAGTGATACAGGCTGAGGGGCCTCGGGGTACACTGTCACCCTCAGCGTAGGACACTCTGTGCTCTCCCAGCTCCCGTGCTCATCCTGCCTGACCTTCTAGATTAGTAACGCTAATCACACGCTAATTTTAATATCCCTATTGCTTACAACACATTTGTTTTTTAAATAATTATTTATGCACATTAATTATACAAATTAATGGGATTCATTGTGATATTCCCATACAAGCATATAGTGTACCTTGATTACATCCACCCCTCCTTCTACCTGGAACTCCTATCTCCCTGTCTGCCCGACCCCAATACCCTTACCAGTACCTACTAATCTTTTTTTTTACATGCAGATTTCTCTCTTCCTTTCTTTTTCTCTCTTTCTCTCTTTCTCTCTCTCTCTTTCTTTCTTTCAGAAAACACTTTAATTGAAAAGTTAGAGGGAAGATAGGAAAAGCTGTAGCAGAGGAGCTCGGGTAGCTAGAGGGGGTACACTCTGATGGGCCAGATGGGGTTCAGATGGGCCACCTGCAAAGGCAGGAAGCCAGTTTCCAAGGATTAGCTGGTGGGTGGAATCTGACTGATCCTAATCTTGGTCCTGGTGCCATAGTTCTGGAAACTTCATAGCTGAGGGATGGTTTCCTTCCCAGGAAAGGTTGTCTCTGTGCTGGGTTTTGTCATGTGGGGCTTGACATTTCCTGGAATCCCAGGGACCATAGGTTTAGGGCAATGGCTATAGGTTTCTGGGTGTAGCTAGTTCTTGTGTGAGCCTCTTACCTTGTCCTCAGTCTGTGAACTCTGCACACCTTTGACCCAGCAAGGTTACTTCCAGTATATTCCCCAGAATAGCACTTCTCAAACTGAGAAATCTTTTTGCTTTAGTTTCAACTGTGCTAGAAATCTCTTTTGTACACTCATCTCATTCCCTTTGGGTCCATACCCAGGCACTGAATATAAACTAGCACAACCGCTATGGAAATCAGCATGCAGATGCCTCAAAAAACTAAAAATAAAACTAGAAATTTCACTTGACCCAGGTATTCCCCTGCTAGATATCTTCTCCAGAGCGGTAAAGATATATTATTCAGTGAAACATGCATACCTATGCTTATAGCAGCACTATTCATAATAGCTAAATATTGGAAGGAGCCTATATAGCTATCAAAGGATGAATGAAGAATGATACTTATGCACAATGGAGTAGTACTCTGTCATAAAGAAGGATAAATTTGAGTCATCTGTAGGAAATGCATGCATCTTGAAACCATGATGTCAAGTGAAGCAAATCAGACACACAAACATTGCATGGCTTCTCTTATAAAAGAAAGCAAAAATATAGAGAGCAAAATAAAAGATAAATACAGTAATAGGAAGTAGGAAGATAGATCTTTTACAAAAGGCAAGGGGACCAAGAGATGGAGGGAGGTAGGAGAAAGGGAAGGGGAAGGGGTTGAAAAAGAATTGAAATGTGTTATGTATATGTGTTAACTCACCAAAGAAATATAATCATTATGTACTGAGAACATGTAAATAAAAAATAAAAATTGGAAAAAAGATTTTTTATAAGCTTCATGATTTTCACATTTTGTATAATTTCCATAGCATTTATTATTGATTTCTTCAGAGCAAAACTTAGATACATCAAACATCATAAAAATCATAAAACATAAGTATCAGTGAAACATCACTTTACCGTATGAGAAGATTGTAAAGGAAGGGAAGAGAAAGAAAATGGTACAGAAAAAGTGGAAAAATGTAACAAAGTAGCAATAATAAAACTTTACATACTCACAACTGAACCTTAAATATAAATGGATTAAAATTTCCAGTTAAAAGACATAAGAATGGATAAAAACAGGAGCCAACTATGTGCTGCTTACCAGAGACTGATAACAGCTGAGCACAAACAGACTGACAGTGGGTGCAGGGAAACAGACACTCCATGTAAACGGAGTCTAAAAGAAAACAGAGGTAGTCATAGTTGAATCAGATGCAATAGATTTTAAATCAAAAGCTGTAAAAAGAGACAAGAAAGGTCATTATATAATGATAACTGGGTCAATTTTAGGAAGAAGAAGTGATAATTCTAAATGTATAGACACTCAGTAGTAGAGCACCAATGTGTATAAAACACATACTAACAGGTCTAGTGGGAAAGACAAACTCCAAAATAATAATATTTAACACCCCATTTTCAGCAGCAAATCACCTAAATGGAAAATGAAAAATGGTAAAGTTAACTGGATCGTGGACCTTACAGATCTACAGAATATTCTATCCAAAAGCCACTGAATACATGTTTCTTTTCATCAGTACATGATTCTACAGCACAGATCATATTCAAGGCCACAAAACAAAATAATATCAAGTATCTATCCCTATCATGATCTAATAAAACTAGAAATCAGTAATAAATGCTTTGGAAATTATACAAAACACAAAAATCATACAATTTACTCTTGAAGAGCCAACAGATGAAGAAACTGAGAGGAAATTTAGAAGTTTCTACAAACAAATGAAAGTAAACACCACATACTATAATCTGAGAAAAAGCAAAAGCAGTACCATGAGGGAGCAATGGGAATCAGTGCCTGCGCCAACAAGCCACGGAGAGGAGCCCAGCAGAGGCTGTGCTGTGGTCCAGCCTTGCTGTGCCAGGCCCATGGAGATATCTCTGTGTCCCATGGCTCACCTGTGTCACCCTAACAGGAAATGAGCCAATGGCTCTCTAAAATAGGCAGCCCTGGAGACCAGGCAGGCAGCTGGCTCAGTCAGAGAGGTCTCTGGGCAGTTC
>PVIC010002820.1:0-73869 GCA_004025085.1 Thryonomys swinderianus
CCAGGCCTAACCACTCACTGCTGAGTCCCAGCACCTGGGACCGGCCAGGTGGAATTGGCTGCCCAGAGAGATGTGGACTAAGGAAACGAATCCACCTGGAGCTGAGCAGCAGGACCTGGCCATGGGGATGAGAAACACCTGTGGCAGCCCGGATTCCACGAGTTCCGCTTGCAGCAGCTGATCCAGGCCGCTGGGGAAACACCCCTGGGTTGGAAATGCCCAGATGCCTAGGCCTGGGCCCTTCCAAAGCCCCACCTCCAATGGGTGTGAGGAAGAGAGCAGCTAGAGAAGCAGGCAGAGCATGGAGAGAACAGTGTTCTAGAAGCTAAGAGAGAGGAGAGTTCAGATTTGACAGGCGAAAAGAGTCCAATACCGGGTGTCTGGCTGGATGAACAACATTGCTGATTGTGAACTCTCCCAACAGCTGAGTGTGTACTGGCTTAATTCTTCCTGTAGATGCCCTGTTAGCCACCCTAACTGAGGGTACCAAGGTACAGAGAGGTCATCTGGCCAGGTTCTACATACATTTGGGACCAGGGCTTTCTGGCCCAGGGGTTTCTCACCCCATCAACATATAAGTTGAATTGAATCCTTTTCTTTTTCTTTGCCATATATAATACCTCCCCATGCACAATTTATGAAAGAAGAGATTCATTTGACTCACTTTTCTAGATGCTGGAAGTCCAAGGTCCAGTGTGGCAGAGAGTAAGACCGTGAGGTTGTGAGTGCTTCAGAAGCCCATCATGCAGGACCAGTTGCTCCTTTCAGAGTGAGAACGTAATTCCCTTCCCTTCCATCCAGTAAAGACCAATCACCTGTTAAAGGGTCCACCTCCCACACAGCACCGTCACAATGCAATCCAATTCCAACATGGGCTCCTTTGCTGCCTCAGAGGGGGATAAAGATGGGCAAGTGGTAATGCACCCAAGAACTTTTACTGGCACTGTGGGGTGATGTTATGAGACAGTAAGCAAAAAAGTGAGTGGCAACATGTCGGGGCAAAGCCAGATGTCCAGTCCCGCTGCACAGAGTGGTCCAGATGCACTGACATTACCTGGGAGCAGTTAGGCAGAGTTTAATTTGTCCTTGGGTGATGTGTGTGCACAGTAAAGTTTCCACAGAAATTCTCGACCAGGAGATTTAGGCACGTTGGTCAAGAGAAGAGAGAAAAAACAAATCCAAGTGTCAAGTGAGAGGCTTTGTTTTTAGCGTGGGAGAGACCTCAAAAAGTGTATGAATCCAGGACAGCATTTTGCAACTCTTACAGCATAGTAGAATCACTTGGGGAAGTGATGGCAAACCTTTCAGAGCTTTCAATGATAACAGACAGCACACCATGACACGTGTGCCATAGGTTCGCCACCCATGGAGCTTCTGAGAAATGCAGGATTCCCGAGACTTGGGGCAGAGTCTGGTGGGGTTTGCCTGTGCAGCTCAGGTGACTCTACTAGGTATGGGGTCTGAGATCACAGGAAGAACCAGGACGGAGGAGTGGGTGTAGGAATGATGATGGAAGGGGCCCTCTCAAGGAAAGGGCGAGGAATCAGCACAGATCAAGAAATCCACGGACATTTGGGGCAGTAAGAATTAAGCAGTGATTTCTTAATGTACAGGGAGTACAGACAGCAATCGGATAGACCCAAAGGAAAGCTAGGCTCAAGGAATTTTCTTTAACTGAACTTTCTTGCAATTTGATGATTTTAAAAAAGGGATCAAAGCTTATATATTTAGGGAGTGGGTTTTGCGGGTAACAGAAGGGAAAAAATGAGAATTAAGTCTTGTCATGTACTGGTACAAATTCTCAATGTCGATTGTCATTGCTATGTGTATATAAAATGTACCAACATAATCAATTATAAAAAATCTTTTTAAGTGCCGGGTGTGGTGGCGCACGCCTGTAATCCCAGCACTCGGGAGGCAGAGACAGGAGGATTGCTGAGTTTGATGCTTGCCTGGACTACATAGTGAGCTCAGAGCCAGCCTGAACTACAAAGCGAGACCCTGTCTCAAAAAAAAAAAAAATCTTCTTAGCTATCTGTGTGTAGTGGTTATTCTTCTAATCCCCCTGCACTCTCGAGGCTGAGGCAGGAGTATTACTGAGAGTCTGAGACCTCCTGGACTGTGTAGTGAGTTCAAGACCATTCTGTATTACACAGTGAATCCCTGTCTCAAAAAAAAAAAACAAAGCAAAACAACAACAAAAACCCAAACCAAAATCTTTTTAAGTCTTAATGCATAGTGCAGCAAAAAAAAAAAAAATTGTATTTTAAAAACATATCAGACACTGCTGTGGCCTACAAAAGGGTGGAAGTATCTTTCCACCACATGACTTACCAGGCCATGGCAATCTAAGCCTTGATGAGTTCTCTTTCTGCTCCCCACGACCCCACACACCATGCTCTCTGGTGTCCTTTTCCTCCAGCACAGTGATTCTGTTCCTGCCTCAGGGCCTGGGGCTGTTGTTTCAATTTCTAAAAAAATCTTCCTCCACCTGGCTTGCTTCTCACTGTCATTCAGGATCCTCCTCCATCCTCACCACTCTACTCCTCTCCTCTGGGCTGTTTTCTGCCACTGCCTTACATGCCAGCCTACACCCATCAGGTATTTATAGTCCGCTTCCTCTACCAGGATGTAGGCTGCACAGGAACAGGACTGTCTCCCCCACTGAGGGTGTCCCCCCAAGGCACTGGGGTGTCACCTGCAGAAGTTGGGTGAGTGGATATATGGTGATCCTGCTGCTTGATACAAAGGTAGAGGATGGTGGGGGGCCACAGGTAGTGCCCGGAGAAGGGACAAGTCAGGGAATTGTGGGAGAGGGAGTAAACTAAGGACAAGCAAAAGGTATGGTTAAGAGAATGAACTACAGGACTGGAGTGGCAGGAAAACAGACGGGGGCAGTTTAGTGTGTGGCTGAGAATGTGGGTGCTGTACTCCTCTCTGTGTGGCTCTGTCGAGTTTCTTAATCTTTCTAAGCCTCAGTTACCCCATCAGCCAAATGAGGTTCATAACCATAGCACCTACCGTATAAGGCCGGTTGGAGATGCAGAGCATGGTATGAGGGAGTAGGTACAGTACACAGTGTTGACTGCTATGATCCGCCCCAGATTGACGGATGAGTGTGAAATGGTGCCATGGAAAAAGATGCCGTACTGATGATGAAAGTTTTGGTCCAAAGTGTACTGCCCAGAAATGGACTAGGTAGCTTCCTTGTCCGTTTCGGCCTTCCAACCCCGTTGCCAGCCTTTTCTCTATTCTGGCAGCTCTGAGAGCTGATTGAGTGCCTGGCGCGGTAAGTGTTTCATTAACAGAACATTCGCTCCCCTTTTCCCAAGGTGCTGGTAGTCTCTGGCCATCCTATGGCAGAGTAGGCTAGACAGAAAGACAAACTGGAGGGGGGGGTGTCTGAATCATCTACAACACTATCCTAGAACCTCCCGAAAGACGTGTCAGCACCCCCAGGGTGGCCAGAAGCCAAGCAAAGAAGTAGAGGCTTTGGATCCTTTAAGAGGCGAGGTCTCGCTCCAGTTTCGCGGGAGTAATTGGCTGAAGTGGCTGTCGTGTCCGTGGGGGCGGGCCCAGGTTGCCAGGGAACCAGGGGGGCTGTAGAGGCTGCGCCATTGCGAGAGGCGCTCGCTGGGCCGGGCCGAGTGGGGATCTATTTGGGGGCGCGCCGCACGCCGAGCAGCTTCCGGCGGGGAGGCGCCGCCGCCATTGTAGCCGCGCTCGGGGAGCGCCGCCCCGCTGGCCGGTAGGGGTCCGCGGCCGCTGGCGCCATGGGTCAGTGCGGCATCACCTCCTCGAAGACTGTGCTGGTCTTCCTCAACCTCATCTTCTGGGTGAGCGGGGCCACGGCCTGCCGGGCAGGCGGGAGGGCGGGCGGGGAGGCCTCGGCGGAGCCTGCGGCCGGAAGCGGGAGTTTCGGCCCAAGGCTGCGTTGCAGGGTCGCTCCCGGCCCGACGGAAGCCCCGGCGGAGTGGGAGGTGGGGCCTCCCGCTTCTCACTTTGGGGCCTCCTGGGTCAGTCCCGGGCCCCAGTCCCAGCCGCCCGCTAGACGGGCTGTTGCCAGAGACTGCGGAACCTGGCACTACCTAGATTCTCTGTGAGGCCCACTTCCGCTCTCCATGAGCTCCACCGAACCCGGGCGGGCCTTCCGTGCAGACCAGCGGGGCGCTGCCGATGCGGGCCAGGGCTCAGACTTCCAGTTCTTTGTGCACAGAGAGCCGGTTGGTTGGCGTATCACCAGCCCAGGAAGGGACGGGGTGAACTTGAGAAGCCAAAGAGCAGGGCCGGGAAAATTGTTGACTTTGCTGGAGTTGGTGGGGTGTAAAAGTCTGAGGTTATCAACCTTGGTTGGAAATGATTCAGATGTCAAGAATTGAATACATTTTCATAAAATATGGGTCATTTATTTTATTGGAACCGCTCTTCGAGAAAGCGTTTGTAACCATCCCATCTTACTCCAAGTCTTTACAGGGCGGAGCACTTTTGTGATAACCTGAGCTTTTGCTGTCAGCATTTCTACCCTCCGGGCCATCTGGACCTTGCACCTGGTTGAATCCTTAAACATGCCTCCTCTCACATCGCTCTGCTACTGAAAAACAAAACAGATTTAGCAGAAAAATAAAGTTGAGCTACTACATTTTTATTGCAGCTAAAGTTTGGGGCCCGACTGCCCTGAGATTTGTCATAAATACTTGCTTGCCCTACACAGCTCAGTCCACAGTCCCGGGAACCTTCCTTAAACATTCCCCCTAACCGAACTTTTGGTATCCTCTCTCCCTAACAAAGAATGAACCTTACTTCCTGACTGCTGTGGCAGAAAAGGATAACTGTGCATCATAAGACGCTTACTTTTGGGGATTTGTGGTGCTAAGGGGAATATCCTGCTTCAAAAAATCCCTGTTCAAAATTACCCATATGGCCCTGGGAGTTCCATGGTTTATTCTTTGCTAAGTAGAGCAGTATCTCTCGACTTTCAAACCCTTTTCAAACGAGTAATTTTCAGGATCGCCAAATGAAGAACACTCTGTGACATAGTGAGACATTAAGAGCCAGAAACGTAACTTTGTGGACATACCTTGATTTTGTGTATGTATTTGGTTTTGAAGAACGTGTATTAGGTGAATGCTAGGCTAGTTAAGCTCAAGACTGTAGGTATTGTTAATGTATGTGAGAAAATACTGGAGACCAGGGATTTAGCTCAGTGGCATTATACCTACCTCGAGAACTCATGGTCCTGAGTTCCATACCTGGTACCAGGAAAAAAATATATTGGAAATACAAGAATGCTTTGTTTAAAATCATCAAATTTTTATTTAGTTTGAAGAATTACTTAATTCTAAATGATTGCTCAGGAATCTTCTTAAATTGTATTTATATGTATTATTATCATTTATTCCAGTAAAGTCAGTTACGTTGTTGAACTTCAAAGCAGGTTATTCATACGACTAGTCATAGGGCTTAATAAAACGTATCCTCTATTAAAATGATAAAACTTTTGTTCTGTAGTGAGAAAGATGGATTCGAAGGGCAAAAAATTGTGGCATAGTACAGCATAACCAATGAGAGAACCGTATTGGGTGTGTCACCTAACATCAGTTTTATGGACTAATTTGGAATCTGATGATAGGAACCTGATGATGGTAATAACTAACATTTGAATGTTACATGCCAGTCAGGGAGTGTCGCCATGCTTATTTTACAGGTGAGGACATTAAAGTTTACTAAGTTAACAGTATCACACCCAGGGTGTGGCAGACTTTGTGTTTGAACCCAAGTTGTCTCACTGTGTAGAGCCTGGGGCATTAGAATCAATTGTACCCGCATTTAAACTACACTAGATAATTTGTGTAAAAATTAAGGCATCAACAAGGAAGTACATTTTTTAAAAAGTTAACCATTTATTCCTGTGAAGTTATGATACATTCAGTTCTGATGAGTGCATTCTTATATAACAGCTCCACCCTCCTCCTGATGCCTTCCGTGTATTAAGTGGAAGAATATGTGTTTATAGAGTGTTTCAGACGCTAAACGACTTTAATAATAGAGACTTTGTTACTTGGCTTTTCACCACCACCAGTGACAGTGGCTGATTGTTTGCAGGTACTAAATGTAATTGTTTTGGCAAACTCTCCCCTCACACCTTTCATCTTTATAAGCTGGTTGGCAGTTTGTTCATTTTGCTGTGATATGGCAAATAGGATGTACCACAAATACTCAAATTCTAAGTCTGAGAGCCAATGTTGTTAATGCTTATTTGGTGTAGTCCTGAACAGTGGAGTGTTAAAGAATGGTAATTAGAACAGTAAGCAATCATTTAAACATTTTTGAAAGTTGTCTTAATGGAAATAAAGGGTTTCCCCCCAAATTCAAGATTATTAGGGCTGTATTTTAATGGAAAAATTTGGACAGATAAAAGGATGTACAGCTTGGATCCTCTTTTTTTTCTTGAGACAGGGTTCCACTTTGTAGTTCAAGCTGGCCCTGAGCTCACTGTGTATGTAGCCCAGGCACGCCTCCAACTCAGTAGCCCTTCTGCCTCTGCCTCCCGAGTGCTAGGATTACAGGCATGAGCCACCACGCCCAGTATTGTGGTATGTGGTACTGATTAGTGGTGGGTGTAAGTCACCCTGTCTGGTATTGTTGTTTGTGGTTACTGGAGATTGAACCAGGGACCTTGAGAACCCTGGACCTTGGGCTTGCTAGGCAGGCACAGGAGCCACTGAGCTAAATCTCCGGCCCTGGATCCCCTTTTTTTATGCAGTTGTGTGACTTTTTGAGACAGTATCCCTATGTGGTTCAGGCTGGCTTTCAGCTCAGGAC
This sequence comes from Thryonomys swinderianus, assembly GCA_004025085.1. NCBI lineage: Eukaryota > Metazoa > Chordata > Mammalia > Rodentia > Thryonomyidae > Thryonomys > Thryonomys swinderianus. The sequence goes on from PVIC010002820.1 coordinate 6,823, forward strand.
ACCTCCTGCCTTAGCCTCCCAAGTGCTGATATTACAGGTATGTGCCACCACACTCAATGTTACAGTAATGTAACTTGAAGCCTATTAGTGCTAAACTCATGATCCCTTACTAAAGAAGGTGAGTGTTTGAGATAATTGGGTAAATTTCAAACAGTACTGTAATATCTTTAGCTTGGTCTGTAATCTGTGCCTTTGTACCAAAGTCAGGCAGGATTCTTAATTTGTTAGTTCATTTGATCTGACCCCAAAGGTTTCATCTAAAACAAGTTTACATTAGTACTTTGTAACACCACATTTTACTCTGGTAAGTTAATTGAGTAGTGAAGACCTGTTACACAAATTACCTTGACTTTTTCTACCCTATTTGAAAAACCCAGTTGGGTTGTATTTATTTTGTACATACTTATCTTGGGCATTACCTGGGCTATAAGAAAGTTTTTTCTGTGCACAATGGTGAAAGACAGGGAAGATCCCTATTCCTACTAAACTTTCAAGCAGATCGAGACAGATGGTTCAGTGTGTTGTGCAGAGAATTAAGCAGGGCCATGTGCTGGAGATTGGCTTCTTTAGGTTGACAGAGAAGGCTTTTGCAGGGAGGTGACATTTAATCTGGCAGTTGAGAAGGGGCCATTGTAGGGGTGAATTGGAAGAGATGGAGGATTCAGGACAGAAGGAGCAGTCTGTGCCCCCTGAGGCCAGGATACACTTGGCATGTTCAAATTACCAAAGAGAAGACCTACAGCTTCAGACTTCGGTTTAGGATAGAGAATTATACTGAAATATGTCAAATGTTTTCTAGTCTTCTAACAAATCTTGTCTATAGATTGTGTTTTGTAGCACATCTTAGACATTTGAGTTGCTAATACAGTATTACAGTTTTACATCCTTGAAGTTGAGGGAAGGGGAGTTTATTTCTGAAATGGTCTTGCTAAGTTGCCCAGGCTGGGCTGGAACTTGATGTTCTTCTGTCTCAGTCTTCCAGAATGGTGAAATCTCAGGCATGTGCAACCTTGCCCAACTGTGAAAGTTGTTTTACTTCTTATTTTCTCCTGTTTTGTATGTGTTGTGACAGGTTATATCATTGGAAAATGCCTAAGCTCTTTTTTTTTTTTTTTGTAGTTTGTTTGCATTATCTGGGAGAAAAGCTAAGTTTGTCAAAAGCCAGTCATGATGTATATTGGAAACAGATTTCTTAATTTGTCTTTGACAGGAAAATGAGCAATTCGTCTTGGTTGTATGTCTCCTGACCAACTCTCCAGTGACCCTCAGTAATTATCTGGAACTTAGAATTGGCTGAAAGGTTCCTTGGTTGCAGTTAAAGAGATTGCTTATTAGCTTTCTAGAGTATTTATCATTCTTTGAAATATCTTAGTGAAGTTTGTTCCATAAAATCCAATTCAGATTGATGGGTTTTGTTTGTTTGTTTGCAGAAAAATTATTCCGTAATATTTGTACTTGGCATCAAACAAGTGGGTCCTAAGAATCATTGGCTTAATAAATGGGCATTGAATATCTACTCTGTCCTTTGTGGTGCAGTACAGTGAAAAGATACAGTTCTGCTGTTTGACAGCTAATTGGGAGAGGCAGCAAACTCCTTAGTGAATGTCTGTAATTGTAACTGTCCCCTAATACTCACAAATGGTCTCATGTTTTCCTCTAAAAATATTACATCTTTTCCTTCTCTTCACCCCATTCCTTTTAATAGTTTGACACAATAGATGAGAAAAATTACTTAGATTTATATATCTGTCTTTAATCTGTTTATGGGAGTAAATGTTGGCAGTGTTGCATACTGCATTGTTGATGCTGCTGATTAAACACATAACCAAAGCCAGGACAAACCCTGATAGAGAAGCATCTGAGGATTCTGTAGTAATGGCTGACTCTGCATCTGAGTAGGGTAGGGTAACAAAGGTTCAAGCAGGGTGAGACAACTGAGAGTCTCAAAGAAAATTGAGTTTGAATTCATACTTTTCACACGATCCCGAAACCTGGCAAGTCTGAAAGTAGCCAGCTTAGATGTTAAAATAATTTGGCTGTGGCAGTTCTTTGATCTCCAGTTTCACTGCCACCTGAGCTTTGATTCTTCAGCTGATGGGTATGGATTGTAGGAAGAACAACTTCGTTAACCCTTCAGAAGCTCTTCTTAGGTGGTGTTAAGGGCCAACGCTTGACCCCTGGCAATATGCAGGGTTAAGCTGAATAATGCTGACAAACATCTAAATAAAGAAAAGGTGAAAATAGAGCTGAATTGAAGATCATGACCTTTAGAATACGGTTTGAGTAACAGCAGTTTAAAAGGATGAAAATATTTCTTATTTGTGAGTGAGAACAATGATGGCAGGGACATTGATGGGGAAAGTGGCTTACTGGCAAAGCTTTATACCCAGTCCAAGTAGGATTTAAAAAAAAAATCTTCAGTGATATTTATGAAAAATGATAATAGGTATTGAAAAAATCAGAATTATGTTAGATAATCAAAGAAATCAATTAATCAAGGCCGCTTAGACTAAGGAATAGTAGTAAATGATAGACTGACAGCTGCCTTTAATACTTGAGGTGTGAGATAGCTATCTTATTTGGGAATCAAGGACAAATCTGGGAAGTCATTCATTTGAAAGTAATCTCAGTTTCAAACAATTAACAATATTTTTCTGATTGTGTGCTATGTATGTGCACACTAAAAAGTTTTTTTTGTTTTTTTTTTTGTTTTTTTTTTGAGACAGGGTCTCACTTTGTAATTCAGGCTGGCACTGAGCTCACTATGTAGCCCAGGTAAGCCTCAAACTCAGCAATCCTCCTGTCTCTGCCTCCTGAGTGCTAGGATTGCAGGCGTGAGCCACTCTGCGTGGTTTTTAAAAATCTAAATACCCAAATTCTACCACCCAGAGAAATCAGAATTAACATTTGGGGTTTCTAAAATTTCTGTGTATATACATGTGTTTTTCCCTTAGGATATTCCAAACATTCTGTATTAATGCTTTATCAGACTATTTCAGGGCTATATGCAAGCATACCTGTGCCTAGGACTTGGCCTTTTGTGTTTGCTGTTATAATTTTGGTATGATTTAACACACGCTCTGCACAACTGTTTTCATCTGACTTATTTCTGGGAATCTAAGGATAGATTCTGGGGAGTGGAGTTATTTATTAAAAATAATGTAGGGCCAGTACAGATTACTTCTCCAGAAGTGATGCTCTGTGAACCTGTTCCCTCCAGTCTGAGGCCTTCTGCGTGCCTTTTTTTAAATACTGCCTGGCTGTCCTTGATTAGTTTGTGGAGGAAAATGATGTCATTATTTTAGTAGCTTCAGAAGTTTTTGATATAGTAGCTTTTTCTTCAAAGTTAATAGAGTAAAATGTGCAAGGGGTGGCTTAGTAGAAGGAGTGATTGCATTTGAAAGATTTTTAAGACTTTTAAGATACTCATAAAAGGATAGAATTTGGGGAAGCTTTCAGAAATGCACTGTATAGCAGTATCAGTGATTCCTTGAAGAGAAGTTGGGGCTATAAACTAGTTAAATGACCAGGCATGATAAAAAGAATAGTGAATATTTATTTGAGTATAGGCTAGGCGATAGCCTCAAACTGATAGTGAACCTCCTGCCTTGTCCTCTTGGATGCAGGGATTATAAGTGTGCACCACTGTACCTGGCTATTTTAAAAATTTATAACAATGAAAGACACATCACCATAATCTCTATCAAAATCCTCCCCCTCACTTCAAAGACACTTACCTGTCACTCATACCATTTTTGAAGCAGTTTTGGAAATTCTTTCATGAGTGTCTTTAGTTGTGGTGTTGTGGCTGCCTCAATATCCTGAATCAATTTAAAGTGTTTCCCTTTCATAGTCATTTGACTTTGGGGAAGAGCTGGAGGTCGCACCGGGCCAGAGTTGGTGGATAAGGTGGATGAAGATGTAAGGTTTTTATGAGGCTCCCTTTCCACTGGATGACAGCAGCAGCATTCATTGTGTTTTTTCACACCTTGTAAAGACAGGAAAGGATTTCCAGACCTGCTTCTGAGTGGTGAAAACAGTGGGATGTGTTCCAAGTGAGGGAGGATGTTGAGGGGATTCATGTGTGTCCAGCCTATCACTGGGAGAAATTACATGTTTTTCTTTCTTCACCTTCACCGCTCTGTGTGATTTCTGAATTTCCGCAGATACACTTTGACAGAAGAACTGTTCTATCTCCTATTTGTGACAAATTTAACATTGCCACATTCCAGTGGCTGGTTTCCCAGTGCTTCCTGAAAGTGAGGGAATTCAGTAGTTTGTGAATTGCAACAATTCATCGGCTCCTGTTATTTTGTTTTAAAAAAAGATTTGAATTATTTTCCCAGACTAGTTTCTAACCATCAAAAAAGCAATTATATAAGACTGAAATTTCTTACTTCAAGAGATTTCTTTTTTGTGTATATGTAGGAGCTAAAAGAATAAAGTGAAATGAGATACTTTTGGAATTCATAAAAAATAGCTTTACTCTGTGAAACAACTTAGTTCATGGAAAAGCACTGGCTCTCCTCAAGTTTTAAAATCCTGTGACTTAATTGAAAGCACTGGCATATTAAAAGGTAAAGGGAAATGATTTTTAAAATTACTCTTCCTGTTGTTTCATCTCTCAGCCTTTCCCCTGGAGCTCTTTTCACTCTTTGTGAAATGGATGAATATTTTTAGTCTGCCGTCCTGGCGTGGCTCCTCACACGCTCAGATTCCCGGCAGTGACTGCAGTATTCAACTCGTGTCCAGGTTCTCTTTCCATCTCCTCTCCTGTTGTCCTCTGTCTCCCCTCCCTGATTCTCTGCAGCTGCGTGGCTGGCACAGCCAAGATCCTTTGATAGATCTTGGTCCCTTCAATAAGAGGATTTAACACGTTCGCCTTCTGTTTAGCTTTTCCATTAGCCACAAGTTCTATTTAAAACTGAGTGGCTGAAGTGCGCCTGTACACCCTGCCTGGGAATTGCTTGTATCTTCCCGCCTGACCACCACACTGTCCCTGTTCCCAGGGTGCTTCTCATACCACCAGCTGGATCTCATTAAGGCATTTGCTTTGAGCTGTTTTTAGGTCTTCAGCTGTTAGCACGCCTGCTTTGTGTTTTCAGAGGGACTGGTATCATTTCATAAATACTGCACAGCTGAAGATAAAAGCACCATATACAGATTTCATTAAAAGGAGAAAATTTTGAAGTTGTGTTCAATTTAGGAAGCAGGCTCTATTGACAAGTAATTTTGTTTATAGTCTCTTATCAGCAGTTTGGACTTTGGCACTTGTATAACTGGTGCGGAACTTCCTCTTATATGTTGCCAAAATAGAACTCTCTCAGATTCTCATTTCTGCTGCATGAAGTAAATGTTAACTGGTGTGCAGCCTGGGAAAAAATAAACTCTTCTAGCGTCTACTAGATGAGAATAAGCACGCTCAAAAATAGCGCCTCCTCCTAACCTTCCTTGGCATTTGTTGGAGTCAGGCTATACCTGCTGTTAGTTCTCTCTTTCCCTGTGGTCTCATTTGAGACGCGATCCCCTGTTGAAGTTGAAAGGCAGCACAGAAAATGTTTCACGTGGCCTGTTCCCAAGCAGCAGTGAGTCTCAGGAATCTTTTTGGGTTGAAAACTCATCATTTGATGTCTATGGTGCTAGGAGTTCTTCCACCCCTGTGCTTCAGAGTAACCCTTCAATACCTAGTGGAACACTTGTAACAACAGAACGAATTTCTTTTCAAATTCTTGAATTTTTTAGGTAACATATATGAATTTCATGCAAAAAATTCAAAAACTTCCAGTCTTCAGCATAAATAGGTTGAGTACCCATATCCCCATTTTTATCTTCTTTTTATTCAGATTTTGAAGGCTTCATTTACTAGCTGGGCATAGTGATGTCCACCTGTAGTGCCAGCTACTCAGGAAGCTGAGGCAGGAGAATTGCTTGAGCCCAGGAGTTAGGAGCTAACTAAAAATCAAAACTAACTTCATTTGCTAGAAGCTTAGAAATAGAAGTGTTTTTAATTTATGCATTTTAGTAAGTATCTTTGGAATAATAGGAGTCTAATGGATGGATAATTAGTGAAAACAAACTGGACACGATTTGGTTAATTTGTATTTAGAATTTCTTCTAATTCAACCTGAGGACTGATCACTTTAGCAAGGCTTATGTTTATATGCATACACATACATAGTCAAGAAAAAAATAGCATTTTAGTAAAAGGGCATTTGTGTCATTGTTCACATACATTTGTAGTAAATACATCAAAACTAGTCTGTTTCTTTTCTTTTCCTTGCTCACCTTTCTTCTATAGTAACATGCTCCCAAAGCCATTGTATCAAGATTGTGGGACAGACAGGAGATGCTGTATGTGCAGCATTTATTTTTATGGTTGAATACTATTTGTAAACTGATGTATCCCAGTATGATGGCCATCAAAATTCAGTAAGCTGCCAAATTGAGTTCAAAGAGTGGACAGACAGCCATAGCGCTGGGATCCGTGGTGCTCACTGTAGTCCCTGCTGAGCCCAGGAGTTTGAGGCCAGTGCAGGCAGCACAGTGAAACCACATGGGGCAGGGTGGGGGCCCTGAAGGGAAAGACTGAAGAGGAAGTATCCACACTGGAGAAGACTGACCGACAGGATGGCTTCAAGGTAAGGTGAGGCGAACTCAGGCAACTTTGATTGGTACTTGCTAGGTGCTTGGAGAAGAGAAGTGAGATTATGTAGCCTCTGTGGGTGTGATGGCTTCGTACCATTATATGGAACAGTGCTCAGTGCTGGTTTTCAACAGGGGGCAGCTGGCATTTTGTGCTATGTGGGCGCATACGTCTTCATCACCTACGATGACTACGACCACTTCTTCGAGGACGTGTACACGCTCATCCCTGCTGTGGTAATCATTGCTGTCGGAGCCCTGCTTTTCATCATTGGGCTCATCGGCTGCTGTGCCACGATCCGGGAAAGCCGCTGTGGACTTGCCACGGTAAGCCGGTCGACCCTTTGCTGGCCACTTGACCAAGCCACATGGCTGTTTGATCTGTCATTGGCATCTTGAACTAAGCACAAAACACCATAGACTCTAAAGCTCTTTTAATGGAACAGAAATAACACTTGTGTGAAGCCTCTAGCATTTGTCTCTGATAACTGCTTTCTAAAATTTAAAGTCATCTTTAAGGATATTCAAATGACTTTGTGTGTTTTTAGCACATGTTTGCAGTAAATGATAAATACATTCCTCATATGGATTTAACATATATTCATTCCTTTTGTTAAGTCCCTTCCCTTTTACAAAAGACCTCGTAATTTTTTTTTTTTAAGCAAGAGTATTTAGTGCCATATTTTCCCTCTTAATTTTTGACACTATTTCCTTGCAGTTTGTCATCATCCTGCTCTTGGTTTTTGTCACAGAAGTTGTCGTAGTGGTTTTAGGATACGTTTATAGAGCAAAGGTATGTTTATTTTGATTCACATAATGCTTTAAAAGATGATGGAAGTTTTTTAAGTAAAATAGAGCAAGTTCATTTAATCAGAGCCAGCATTCCCTTTTGCCTTATTTCCATTGAGCTGCTATTAGAAAATATCTAAAGTTAATTCAAAAGTATTTACATATCAAGATTGCTAATCTCAGGCCACAGATTTAGCTCAGTGTTTCCAGCACCTGCCTCACAAGCACAAGGTCCTGAGTTCGATCCCTGGTAACCGCATACAGTGCTGGGTGTGGAGACTCATGCCCACCAGCAATCAATACCACATAACACAGTGCCGGCGTGGTGGCTCACTCCTGTAATCCCAGCATTTGGGAGGTAGAGGCAGGAGGATTGCTGAGTTCGAGGCTTGCCTGGTCTACATAGTGAGCTCAGAGCCAGCCTGAACTACAAAGCGAGACCCTGTCTCAACAAAAAACAAAACAAAACAAAAATGTGTTGGCCCTGGATACAGGAACAATGCATTGAGTTGGAATTCTCCCCACCACCCTCCTGAGGACCACACTCTGCCAACTAGGCTACCACGGCAGCTGCTTTCAGCATTTTTCTTTCCTCTTTCTTAACCATTCCTTCTTCTTCTTTCCTCTTTTGCCTTTGCTTTCCACGTCTGGTACCAAAGACTAAACAGACTATTGTAAATGAATTCTGTACCTTGGTATTAAAGTCAAAGGCATGCTGTGTTGCTAGAGAAGGAAAATACTGTGTAAAAACTGTGCCCCAAAATACGGCCTTACCAATGGCCTGGTTATCAGACAAATAGTCTCAGCCCAGCACTGTTAAATTGCCAAATAGATCTAATTTGCTGGTTTAGAGATGAAAAGGAGAACATGGAACAAGTAGACCTCAATGTGATTCTTGTTCACTCTCTCTTTTTTTTTTTTTTTTTTTTTTGAGACAGGTTCTCACTTTGTAGTCCAGGCTGGCCCTGAGCTCACTATGTAGCCCAGGCAAGCCTCGAACTCAGCAATCCTCCTGTCTCTGACTCCCGAGTGCTGGGATTACAGCCGTGAGCCACCACGCCCGGCACTGTGGTATATGGTATTGATTGTTGGTGGATGTGAGTCACCATGCCCAGCATTGTATGTGGATACTGGAATCGAACTCAGGACCTTATGCTTGCAAGGCAGGTGCCGGAACCACTGAGCTAAATCTCTGGCCCCCCTGCTTGCTGCTCTTGTCATGGACAGTAGGAAGTTTGTTTCTTCCCCCCTGTTTGGCACACATTGAGTAGCTGCTTTTTTTTTTTTTTTGAGACAGGGTCTCACTTTGTAGTTCGGGCTGGCTGTGAGCTCACTATGTAGCCTAGGCAGGCTTCAAACTCAGCAATCCTCCTGTCTCTGCCTCCCAAGTGCTGGGATTACAGGCGTGAGCCACCAGGCCTGGCACTGAGTAGCTGCTTTTGTATAAGGTGCTGTTTCTAAGGGCTTATTTTTATCTGCTGACTGCCTTTGTATATTTGGTCAAGTCTAAACATTGAGTAAGTGTAAAATAGAAATGTATTGGTATTTTTCTGCAAATACAAAGGCTTCATAGTCATTTGATTTTTATATCCATTGGGAAAAGAAAGTGAGTCTTCTGGGACACAGATAATTTATTTGCAAAAAGAAAGCATCCTTCTACAATATGGGACATCCATCCTAATGCTTAGTTGCTTTCTCTCTCCTGAACTGATTATTAGCCTGTCAGCTTGTATGCCATCTTTGAGATTTTTAATCTCTATGATAGACTTTCTGAACTTTTTCCTGTTTGAGTCTGTACAGAGCTAGGAGGGGAAGTAATGCTTACCCCCTTTAAAACAATCCAGAGAGGTCTGGCCGCTTAAAGCAACCATATAGGCATTAATTTTGACTCATTCTCCTTTCAGCAGTATTTTGGAAGGACTGAATTCTTTGTTTTGACTCAGGTGGAAAATGAGGTTGACCGCAGCATACAGAAAGTGTATAAGACTTACAATGGAACCAACCCCGACGCCGCCAGCCGTGCTATTGACTATGTGCAGAGGCAGGTAAGCCTGCTTAAGGTCAGAGTGTGTGAGAGCCAGTCACTTTTGGGCAGTAGGAAATGAGCTGTTCTGTTACTGTGCCTCTGGGCTGGATGCCTTCACAACGGTGAGGAGCCTCAGGAGGTGTCTGATCTTTTGCACCCATCTTCATCCTTAAAGTTCTAGCTATCACCTACTCAAGGCAAGGAAGAAGTATCCTGGGTTTTTTAAGTTATCTGACTCACCCGCTAAAATAATTAACTGGACAGGTGATGAAAGAGAGGTATGTATCGCAGAAAAGTGGGAGTCCAGGTGGATTCTGAGGGAGCTGAGAGCTTCACATTTACCTGTAGAAAACAAGGTCAGAAAGAACAACAGACAAACATACAAAAGTAGATTTTTGCACCAATAACCCTACCTCAAAAATTGCCAGTTTTTTATCAGTCTTATTTCTTCTGTAATGTTCTTGTTGTCTTATCTTAAAGCAAGTCTTAGACATTTCAGCATTTTAAATACTTTGTCACTGGAAATACTTAACTCAGAACTAGAGAGATGTTCATTGTACAAAATAGAAAGATTTTCTGAGGTAGAAAGTGCCTCTTATAGGCAGAGCATTTTTCACTTGGAGCTTGTGTGACTGTTTAAAACAAAAACCTCGGTCCCTTAGTCACACCACCCACACTGTGAGCACTCAGGTTGGCCCCTGCGAGACCGTGTAGACCCAGCATTTCCGTCACTGCAGAAAGTACTGCTGGACAGCGCCAGCCTCAAATAGATTATCTGTTTTAAAGCTTTATGGTGTATAGAAAACTAAAGCTCAAGCCAAGCATATGTGTTTGGAAAGGAGTAACGTCTGCTTTCTCCTCTAGCTGCACTGTTGTGGAATTCGTAACTACTCAGACTGGGAAAACACAGATTGGTTCAAGGAAACCAAAAACCAGAGTGTCCCTCTCAGCTGCTGCAGAGAGACTGTAAGCAACTGTAATGGCAGCCTGGCCAACCCCTCCGACCTCTACGCTGAGGTGAGCTGTGTCAGGACTGGGATCCCCCGATAACCTGTCCTGACGTTCACCATCTCCTTCCTAAGTGAAACTTCTTTTGACCTCCTTGCTCTTCCTTTGTGCCACTTCGTTTTAATATATTACCTTTTGCCTTAATTGTATTTCTGTAAATTGCTCTAATCCCATACTTTTACTTCCCTATTTGGAGTTTCTTTTGCTTCCATTTCTGCCAGGAGATAGTAATGTGTGACTGCGCTTTCACTTTGAAAAATGACTCCTGATGAGGGTGACTTGACTGTGTTTCAGGGCTGTGAGGCTCTGGTTGTAAAGAAGCTGCAGGAGATCATGATGCATGTCATCTGGGCGGCACTGGCCTTTGCAGCCATCCAGGTAAGCAGTTGGCTTGGAGCCAATGTCACCATTCACTAGTTTCAGATGTCAGCCTGAACAGATCTAGTCACTAAGGAGACTGAATCTTGGTATGTGTCAGCAAATTGGAAGTGATTGATATTCCAGCCCCTTGACTGTAGGCCTAGAACCAGAATGGTCTAAAGAATTCAGAGATGTGGTGTGGGGAGGAAGGAGGGACTAAAAAGGGTCTTTTTTTGCCTTACTTTCTTGTCTTGATTAATGAGTGACTTGTCCAAAATATAAACCTGTTGTTGTAATATATTCTTAGGAAGTATCTCTTTTTTTATGGTTCTTTTTTTAAATTGAATTCTTTATTGGCATATTTTATATGTAGCTCACAATTACACACAACATTGGGGAATTTGTACCAGTATATGACACAAGTTAATTCTCATTTTTACCCACATCCCTACCCACCCACCCCTATATACATACCCTTTTATTTTCTTTCAGAATCATATTTATTCCTCCCCCTCATTATGTTCCCACACCAAATTCCCTTTGGAAATTGCCTATTTTACATAAACTATCATACATTCTAGAACTCATTTACATTTACAGATGTTCATATCAAAGAAAAGATCCAGTATTTGCATATCCATAATCTGTTTATTTCACTTATTAGTGTGACCTCCAGGTATATCCATTTGCACATAAATGAATGAATCTTGTCATTCTTTATGGCAGAGTAATACTCCATTTAAAACACACACACACATCTTCTTTATCCAGTCTCCAGTTGATGGGCATTTGGGATGATTTTGTAAATTCCTTTGGGTATATTCCTAGCAAGGGGATAGCAGGCTCTTAGTAGAACATCACAGAATCTTTTAAATACTGCTTTATTTGGAAATGGATAGGTTTATTTCATTCTTTTAGTACACAGTTTCTAGTATGTGGAGAGTCTCTTTGAGACAGGATGTTGCTGTGCTGTCCAGGGTAGTGTATGACTTCTCCTTTTAGTCCTTGAGGTATTATTGGCTGGTTGAGTGGTTAGTTTGTTGGTTGGTTGCTTGGTTGGGGGAGACAGCATCTCTCTGTTTTGCTTAGACTGGTCTGAAAATCCTGGGCTCAACTCAACTGCCTGCCCCAGCTTCCCCAGTAGCTGAAACAATGCATGTATACCACTGTGCACAGCTGTTTGAGGGCTTTGGTATGTATGTGCCTAAATCAAGAGCAGTATTCTCTCATTCTAAAGGAAACAACTTAACTGCTTTACAGAAAAGATCCCCCACTGAAGCAGGTTCTAACCACCTCTGTATTTATAGATACAGTTCTTACAATCTGACAACCACCTAGAAGTCCTTGAAATCACTTGGCACGTTGCTATTGTTGGAAACCTGAGGAAACCTTGTCATTGAAAACAGTCTTTTTCTACCCTAAGAAATAGTTACTGCAAATTAACTGGGAATTATTTAATTACCTCTCACATTATCTGCTCCCAGCACTACCCACCAAAAAAACAAACACACACCCTTCTTCCCTCACCCCACAGAAAGACAGATAATGAGCAGCCATTTCCACACCCAGCACATCTACTCACACTCCTAGCTTCTCAGGTACATACCGTATCTCTTAGGGATTTTCTCTTAACAGAGCCTTACAGCTGAGGATGACCAAATGCTTGAAAATGATTGAAAATCTCTGGCATCAAATCTAGTTTTCAGAATATTCTTGTAGTTCCCGAAATAGGCTTCAGACACAGAAAATGTATTTAAGAAAGAGCAGATTTTTAGTCATTAGATTAAAATCAGTGTAATTGCTGGCGCAAAGGTAAGTTAAAGTTGCTTTCATTGCCTGCTCTTTGTAAATTTGAACAGAAGCCAGTGTATTTAATGGAAGTGCCTATGAAATGGCAGAGGGGTAATTGTTTGCTTTGCTGGTATGCAAACAGCCCAGAAACAATTCATTAAGAAGCCTACTGGTACATGGTATGGTCTCTGCCTTTCTAATTCTCTTCGTGGCTTGTTGTAGCAATAACCTGGTGATCAGTAGGGATGTATTTCATATTTTGATTGTCTGTGCACACATTCATTTAGCTACAAATAATGAAATGAGAGGTCTCTTCCCAAGTGGAATGAGGAGGCAGTTTTAATGACTGTGTTTGATAAGAAAGCTACATGTATTAGCATACAGCAGAAAAAGCTTTGGCACTGTCTGGTATTTGTGCTCATGAAATATGCAGTCTGTATGTAGAAGATTGATGAAAAGTGCCACTGTAGCATTGTCCCTCATCTCATTAAGCTTATTAGCCACCCAGCTATTTCTTCATTAAATATTTTTCAGTGGGAGCTAATAAATATTTTAACTAGTTTCCTAATTTAAGTGTATTTGCCGTGTACATCTTATGCTTAAATCATCCTGATTTAAGTAATAGCTGGTAAAGATTAGATACTTTCATTTTAGCAAGGGTAAGGCAGGGATCCAGAGCTTTCACAGGGTCAAAACCTAGTGCTTTTGAAAGTGAAAAACTTTGATTTTTAAGAGAAGAAATGTGAATTTTAAATGGTAAAAGAATTTTTCCTTACATGTTAAGAGTGGCTGTAAATGTTCTAAGTTTTTGATGTTCAAAATCTGATACAGATTATGCCCTGGGTGCAGAAAAACAGGGCAAAAGCAGAGATAACTCAAATATTAGCAAGTTTTTGTGCTTGTACACCAGTTCTATATAGAACTTAAAGCTAGAAAGAATGCTTAGGAGATTTCAGTCCTTTCACCTTTTGTTTCACCACAAAAATTAGGAACAAGAACAATATGACTATGACCATCACATAGAGAGTGGCTAAACTAAAGTTTGAGCCTTCAATTCTGTTGAATTGTCTCCAATTACAGATCTAAGAATTCAGGTTCTCAGAAGATTGGATTCCTAAATTCTCTTAGGAATCTTCACAATTGACATTTGAGCTGGACACAGTGAGATAAAAATGGAAGAGTCATTGAAGCAGACTGATTTTTGTCTCCTGGCTTACAAAGCCTAAAATAGATACAGGCCCTGTCAGAAAACACTGGCTAACCCTTGCTCAAGTCTAGTTAAACAGTCTAGGTTTGAATAGAACCAGAATGATGAAGAAAGAAAAACCTAAGAAATACTTGTAACTAAATATTAGTTAACTACGATTTTTTAAGACAAGAGAACAAGGTTTTTAGATTTTAGCTGCATTACTAAACAAGATATTTTACTTTTCTACAAAAAAGCCTGCTTTCATCTATCAAATGACCAGTTAGACATTTTCTTTTTAAAGGTTCCAGACCTCCCTCTGTCTGGACCCCAGTCCTTTCTTCCAGAGGCAGTGCTGACTCCCTTGTATCCTTCAGAAGCAGTTTGTACTTACTGCAGAAGTACATGAGGTTTTTTGCAGAGAAGATGGTAGAGTGCAGTCATAAGAAATAATAGAGTCCCCTCAAGTGATTTGCCTACAGTCCCCTTGAGGCACTGTAGCAGGGTTGTAGTGTGAGCCGTTGGTCATCCACAAATCTACACACACGTACATGTGCTCCCTCCTGCACAGTTTATGGCTGGCATGGGCTCCTGAAATGTCCTGCCATGCAGATACTAAGTGCTTCCTACCCCACAGGGTTGCTCCATTGTTGTTTCTCCTCTCTACTGACAATTGATAACTGGTGTTAATGGTCTGTCATTTCCAAGTGTTAAATGTAAAGGGATCCTATCTTTATACCTTGATTCTTAAAACAAGTTAGTACCTTTTGGATATAGATCTACCTTATTTCAGTACTGCATATTGTTGTATGGCTATAGTTTATCTAATTGACTTTAATGAGCACTTACGTCTTGCTGTTAAAAAATGCAAGTAGTAAATATCCTACGCGTTCTGCATGTTCACGGTCTCCTTGCCATGAGCCGAGTGTTGGAACATATCAGTGAATTCTGACAGAGCCAAACTTTTCTCTGGAGTGTCTCCAGTATAAGAGAATTCTTATTCTTGTATAAGAATATCTATTTCCTCATACCCCCACCTTATAGAATGTCACAGGACATTTTACTTCAGCAGTCATTTTTAAAAACCACCATTCATCTTTGTGTTTAGTAAGGTTTTTCTTTGTAAGTTTGCAGTTGATGGTATTTTTGTCCCCTTTATTGATTTTATTGGTACATTTTAGGTATACGTTATGGTCACATTCATCATTGAGAATTTGTACCTGTCCATGATATTTCTTTTATTTTAAATTGACTTTATTGGCACATTTCATATATACATTATGATCACATTCAACATTGCACGATATATCTTGATTTTTTCCCATTTCTCTGTCTTCTGTTCAATTCTACACCCCATATACATAGGCTTTGTTCCCATTTTTTTCCCTTTTTACCATCAGATCTGTTCTTTCTTTACTTTCCCCTGTCCCCCTCCCCAGTTCCATTTGCCCTTTGAACATTTTTTTTCCTATTTCAGAATACCTGTCATACATTTTGGAACTCAGTTATACCTTCAGTTTCTCACACTAGAGAAACAACACAGTATTTCTACATATGTGTCCTATTTATTTCATTTATAAGTATGTCCTCAAGGTACATCCATTTAGCTATAAATGTCTCCAATTTATCATTCTTTGTGGCTAGTACCCCATTTCATTTTTTTTTAAACATGTCTTTATCCAGTCTCTAGTTGATAGGCATTTGAGCTGTTTCCAAGATTTAACTATTACAAACTTTGCTGCTATAAACATGGGTACACATATTGCAGTTGCTGGTATTACATGTACTCAAGTAGATTAGTTCCCAGGATTTGAATGTTGCAGGGAAGTTATCACTGGAAGAAAAACCATCGGAACTACAGTATTCATGTAGCATTTTCCAAATGACAATTTTCAGTAGTCAGTGAAATTTTAGTATAACAAGGCTTTGGAAATAAACCTATGATCTTAAGGGTGAGGATTACAAGTTATTACGGAGAGATTGCTGTTCTTAGACTTCTTCCTAAATGTATGCATGTGTGCATATGTGTGTGTGTGAGAGAGAGAGAGACAGACAGTCAGACAGACAGAGACAGAGACAGACTGGTATTGGAACACAGGGAATCCACACTGAGCTACATCCCCAGCCTGCTTGCTCTTGAGGCAAGGTCTCTCTGTGTTGCCCAGTCTGGGCTAGAACTTGGATTCCTCCTCCTCAGCCTCCCAGAGTGCTGTGACTGTAGGCACGTGCCAGTATACCTGGCATAGAGTTTATCATGCTTTTTCAAGATGTTTCTAGATAACACAAGTTGATTTAATTAAAGTGAATGAGAGTGCTGACTATCCAGTAGAAGTGAACCCACTGAAAAGAATATGGGGCAGAAGTAGGAGCAATTTTTCTCTTAGCAAATCAGAAATTTGAGTTGAGAGTTTTTTGTTGCCCAATTTACTATTGCCTGCGAGCTAGTTGTGTTTAATAACTGTAAGGCTGTTATGAGAAGAGGGTGAACAGACACCAGGAATTAGACACTGTCTGGCTCTGGCATCAGCTTCAGCTGTCGAGTCAGCTCCCTCTGCGTGTCTGCTGTCCCACCTGTGCCTGACGGGTTCCTATAAGGAAGCTCCAGCAGATCCCAGTACAGGGGAGCCATAGCATTGATGGCAAGCAGGTCCATGCCCTGAGCAGTAGAAGCCAGGCTCAGAGAAGAGCTGAACCCAAGTGTGCTGCTGTGGGCCATGGAGAGCTGGGTGGGACACCCACCTTCCCTGCGCCCTTTGGTCAGTGATCTCCCGCCTGGGGCTGCAGGAGTCTGCTGACAGGCTGGGTACATGAGCCCATGTGTGCAGGGAGCCCTGGGTTTTATGTTTTGGTGGTCAGTGTTCTTATTTCAGAACCATCAGCACCGAGTGGGAACAGCAAGAGATCATGTTTTCTTAGCCCCTTGATTACTGTTTATAGTATTTTGTGAGAAGCTAGGTGAGAAATTCTAGAACCCCTTTCTCCTTAATGCAGTTTTACCCTTGAGTTTATGTAATGTAGCAGAACATGACTTTATTACTGCTTCACTATGCTACCACAGAAAATTAGGGAATATGAAAATAAAATGAAGAAGGAAGAGTGACCTTTAAAAATGTCTAATATTGGGCCGGAGATTTAGCTCAGTGGCTCCAGCGCCTGCCTTGCAAGCACAAGGCCCTGAGTTCGATCCCAGTAACCACATACAATGCTGGGCGTGGTGAATCACGTTCACCAGCCATCAATACCACATACCACAGTGTCAGGTGTGGTGGCTCATGCCTGTAAGCCCAGCACTCGGGAGGCAGAGGCAGGAGGATTGCTGAGTTTGAGGCTTGCCTGGGCTACATAGTGAGCTGAGGGCCAGCCTGATCTACGAAGTGAGAACCTGTCTCAAAAAAAAAAAAAGGAAAAAAAATCTAATATTTATCTAATGCCACACAACTAAACCTGGACTTAAAAAACAGGAAATAGAAAAGAAGGGAAAACCATCAGACTACATTTTAGCACCAGGAGTGGTCTTCTAGCTGCAGTCTTTGTGGTACTGACTGGTATAAGTTATAAAGTCCGTGGTTCCCCCAAAATGGAGATCACATGCATCATTTTGCTCCTTCCCTCCCCAGGCCTCTGCTGTCTGGCATGGAAGCTCCTGCCTACTTGTGTCGAATTTAAATGAAAATGTCAAACATAAATCCTTAGCGGTGTCAGCTGCATTTCAGGTGTTCAGGCGCCTCATGGCTGCCGCACTGGGAGACAGGACACAAACAGAAGGTCCCATCATAGTGCATACTTCTTGAGATGGCACCGGATTGGTGGGTACATGGAAAGGGCTTTGATTCTGTTTCCACCTCGCCAAGCTCCTGCGTATGAAACAAGGAAACTGACACTTGCTGTGTAGTTTCTTCAGAAATAGCATATTCATCAGAGTCTTCCTTTCACTGTTACTGTTTTCTGATGATTTCAGGACGCTGGTCCTAACAGTACTTTCAGCCTTTCTCATTGTTCTCTCCCTGCAGCTGCTGGGTATGCTGTGTGCCTGCATTGTGCTGTGCAGGAGGAGTAGAGACCCTGCCTACGAGCTCCTCATCACTGGGGGCACCTACGCCTAGCAGAGGCCCAGCCTGAGCCCCCGCTCGTGTATGGCTCGGAGGTAGACTGAGTAGGTCTGCTGTGCTGGCTCCGAGTTCTCTGGTTGAAGCGCATGAATGCCGGTGTTGGGCAGAGCAGCTTGGCTTTTTGTACCCACTCACTCACCTTCTCAACCATGGCTTTTTTTTCCCTTGTTCTAGCTGACTCTCCATGCCTCTGGGTTTTAAGTTTGGCAGTCAGTGTTCTCATTTCAGAACCATTTGCAAGTTGCATCAGCGGTAGGACAAAGACGGGGAGCCTGCGTTTGTCACCTCCAAGTAGTGACGGGACTCTGCTCTGGGATCACTGGGTCATTTCTGACTGCACAGTGGGAAAGTCTTAACCAGAGGCTATGGAGGGGGGAGAAGAGGAAGCCAGCTGTCTGACAAAATGAACACCAGATGGTGCCCCTCATCGGTGTCCTTTACAGATATATACTGTAGTCCGATAAGATAGCAGCTGTACAAAATGGCTAAGATAGATCTTAGATCACACAGCGTGTGTCTTCTTCATCTTCCAAATCAGACTGGTCTTTTGAAACTAGTGGTTTTTAATCAAAACTGGCTCTATAGGAGGCGTATAATGTATGCGCTACTGTTTTAAAACAGTGACTGTGTGCGTGACTGAGCCCACTATCATAAGTCTTCGGCTCGTTAGAGGTAATGTACCCACGTAGACTAGCAGAATAGTATGTAGACGTGATCTCAGTTGTAAATAGAAAATCCTAATTCAATAAACTCTGTATCAGCCCTCAATAGTTTTAAATTATTTTGGGGATATTTCAATTCCAGAGCTGCAGTATAATGTTTCAAATGTTAGTGTTGTCTGATTTGCGTCTGTTTTCATTATATCTGTTGCCAAATTCAATTTTTCTTGTTGCCAGAATCTAAAGGCCTTAGTAGTCAAAACACCCCTGATGCTTTCTTTCTAGTCTAGTGTATTTACAAATAACGGAACTGCTCTGTGCCGGGCCAGGGGACATGCTGTCATTGCCCTGGGGAACTTGAGAGTCCTGACCCGAGAGATGGGCAAAAGCAGGTGACTTTCATACAGTCCACCTGCAGCAGAAGAAGGAAGAGGGAGCCTTTAAGGCAACCTTCTGGAGGAGACTCCCTTGGCCTGGAGCTGCCGGGGCTTTGTGGGAGAAGGGTACCCAAGGGCATGAAATGGAATAAGCAGCCTGTGTGCCCGGAGCCCAACTGCAAGGCTGGGAGAAGAGGCTGAAGATGAGGCGAAGCCTGGAGCCTCTCAAGTCATCTGCACAGTGTAGACTGGATGTGCACACAGGGGCAGGCTTGCTGCAAGCAGCTCCATCCTAGGTGGTCCTTGGCCCAAATTTGGGGCACAGGTGAGAGGGAGTGTGACGAAGCCTCGGTTCAGTCCTTGCAGTTCAGGAGAACTGAAGCACAGGAAGCAGGTGCCAGGTTGCTGATGTCCCTGTGCTGCTAGGGACAGTGTGCCTGAGAATCACGGCTATCACCTACTGCCTTTAAACTAGAAGAGGTTTATTTGGAAATAATTTTAAAACCATAGAAAAATTAGGATAATATAAGAGGCCCAAGTCTCCTTTACCCAGCTGTACCTATAATACTTGTCCCATTCAGCCTGTGATTGTGTTTTCTCATGTGTGCTTGTTTGCTCTGGCCACATAAGGCCTAGCCCGTTGTCCTTCATGTTTCAGTGGCTATTTCCTAAGAGGAAAGATGTCTCCTGGCTCACAGTAACATCAGCAAAATCAGTGTATCTGGTGTCCAGCACAGCAGTCTGTCACTCATGTCTCAGCTGACCTTGAGGTGTCCTTCACAGTTCCCCTGCAGTCCTGGACTAGGACTGGGTCTCTTTCATTGTCATTAATCTGGATTATCTCCATAGCTGTATCTTTTATGACATTGACATTCAGGAAGAATACAGTCTGTTCTTTCAAATGCTGCTGGTCCTTTTGGGTTTGTCTGTGTTTCCTGTAGATGCCACGTGGCTGTAACACAGCCCGCATGCTGCATGCTGCTGAGCAACATGTTGTGAGGGCCACAGTGTCCATGTGTCCCGCCTTGATGGTGTTAACCTAATACCTGGTCTGATGAAAGTGTGAACAGGGAAATTTTTATGTTTGCTGTGTGAAAGGTAATTAACTTCTAAAGAGAGAAAAAAGGCTATAAGACAGCTTAGTAAAACCAGCTGTCAGCCACAGGGCCAAAATAAAAGGAGAGGAGGAATGAGCTCAGAAACTCAGGGCACCCCACCACTGAGAAGCCTCAGAGGAGCAGCTGCCACAGGGACATCAGCCCCTGCTCAGAAGAGTCAGTCACTAGGGGTGCCCGCTGCAGGCCAGGGACGGACACTGCTGTGGATTATGCTGCGGAATCCACGCATTCCAGAAGACCAAGTCCTGCCTCCTTGGGCCTCCCCAGCCCCTTCAGCACCCTGTGACCACCTGGCAGAGGAAAGGTCTGCCATGGGTGGACAAGGAAGGATGGACTCAGAACTTTGAGACAGCGACTAACTGCAGTGATGAAGTTCTTTTCCCTTCAACCTCTGTACCTAATCACAGATGGTGTGATACCTCCTCTCCATCACAGACAGTGCTGCCCTCTCCCTAGTCCCTCGTCCCCAGGCTAAGTACTCAAGGGTGCTCCTCCAGGCCAGCATGCTGGACTGGTTTTCCAGGCCATCCACCTTCCCTTCCCCAGTGCTTATTTCTAATTGTCCACTTACATCCTCGGGGGATGATGGAGTCTTTTTCCTGTTGTCACTGTCCGTGAACGAAGGGACTTCCTGAAATGCCTCCAGGTGGGCCAGTGAGCCCTTGCCCCCTTGACCCCACACTGTATGAAGCACTTCTGTCGGTTCAGACCCTGTAAGATGTCCAGGATCCTCTTCCCTTTTGTGGCTGAGGTCATATCTTTGGTTTGCATCTTGTCAGTTGACAGATTTTTGTCTTGCATCTTTTTCAGAAAAAAAAAAATATATATATATATATATTTTTGCAAAAAGAATTTGTGCTTTACAAATGTTAATGCAAACAGGCAAGAATATGACAACCAACCTGTCTCACAATAAAAATAAAAAGGGCTGAAGACATAGCTCATTGTGAAGGCTCTAAGTCAGTTCCTGCCAAATACTATAAACACAAAGTATTTGAAAATAGCAGGGATATCTATAAAGAGCAAACTGCCCACAGGTGTACCAGTTAGGAGTGCTATATGCCTTCCCAGCTTCCCTATAAGGTATATGCCTTCCCCACAGAAACAGGCATGGGGGTGGCTTTTGGTTTTGCTTTTCCTATTATTTAAGTCAGTTCTACACGGTCTCTTTACAACACAGTATGGTCATCTTACTGGGTTGGGTTTTTGTTGTGATACGAGGGATTGAACTCATTCTGTGCTTGTGAGGCAAGTGCCAGAACCACTGAGCTAAATCCCTGGCTTGCTGGGTTGGACCATTGCTTTCTGTGAGCTGTACAGATAGATTAATATCACAGTTAACCAGCAAACAGTGGACAGAGCTTGAGGCTGATTCAGCTTTGCCACTGTGAACACTGACATGTATACAGTCACATGTCACTTCTTGGTGGGAGTGTATCCTGCGGGCTTATGGTTAGTTGCTTCTCTCATCATGTGAACATCATAGTGTCCTTAGCAAGCCTGGATGGTAGAGTCGGTCTGCGTGGCCCTGCCTGGTGAACACGGATGTCGAACGTCAGGGGCACTGTGGCGTGACTGCACTCTCAGGCGTTAGTGAAGTGTTGCTCCCCTCAAGTGACACCAAGTTGTCCTGGGCCACATGTAAAATGCGTAATAAACATAATATATATAACAACTTCTTAAAAAATGTTTTTTATTATGGCATTTAGACAAAATGGAAGTGGCCCATGGGGTGGAGATGAGATATGCCTGCTCTAGAGTAATGATTCAAATTGAGTGTGTAAATCCGTAAACCAGGTATGGTGTTTTACTATATCAGGCCCATGCTGTATATGCTTGTATGTGCTGTATGTCCCCCCCCCACACACAGTTTACCCATTACCCAAGGAATGGCTAGATTGCTGGGACAGCTGTGATGTCACCAGGGTGTTCCAGATCCCTTGTAATCACATGAGACCTCCTTTGCATATACAGAGTTCCCACAGGCAGGCATCTCGGTCTGAAGCACACTGGTATAAAGTAACCACGTAAACAGCCAAGTGGCTTTAGTGTCTTCCAGTGTCATGCAGCCACCACCTATGCTAGTTCAAAGCCTCTGATCATCCTGGATCGCATTTTTGCCTGGAGAGATTTTTTAGTACATAATGAATTTACTCTGCACAGAAAGCTATATGTAAATATTTCATAGATCCAGTCAGTTGTTCTCCAAAAAGAGAAGTAATTCATCTTAGCACTTTCTGCCTGAAAAAGGTGCCTTTCCTGACCCCCGTTGTTGCTGGGGTGTTGCCAGCCTTCATCTTTTCTAGTTTGGCAGATGGAAATAAGTATTTGGTTCTGCTATTTGTATCTCCTTGGTTTTCACTTTCTGTCCTTTGCCCAGTTTTTGTTTTGTTTTGTTTTTCTTTATTTAACTTTGTTGAGACGAGACCTTTCTATGTAAGCAAGGCTGTTCTTAAACTTAGTGCTATCCTCTCACCTCAGCCTCCAAAGTGCTGTTGTCTTATTTTCCAGTCTTCACAGAGTTCGCTTGGGAAACATCTCTGAAACTCAGTCTGTTGCTAGTGTGAACGGGATGATTCGCCCACTGTATTTCCTAGTGGGCCGTGGTGTGTAGGGCTGCCTGCTTTGTGTGTTGTCCTTGTTTCTGACACATTCAATAGTTCTTGAAAATACTTGCTCTCTGTGGCTTTCTATCACAGTGCCTCTGGGTTCTCCTGAGGGTGTTGCTCAGTGCCTTGCAGAGACTTCTGGGCCTGTGATGCCTTCCCATGCCAGGGTGGGAAACAGCCAGCCACCCAGGTTCCGTCCAGCAAGGTCAGACAGAACCACTTGGCCTCAGGTGTTGTGGAACGAGGGAATTCATTGTGGACGCCAGTGTTGGTCCGGTCTCATCATGTCAGGCAGGGCACCGTGACACAGCCACCACTGTCCCAGTGTGCTCTGAGGTGTGCTAAGCTGAGAGCTGCTGTTGAGAATGGCTGAGAGGTGGAAGACATGGGCCTTGTTAAAGTAGCAACCCCTTGCTTTTTTTCTTTTTTCCATTACTAAAGAATAAACCTAGGAACACTACATCCCCAGACCTTTTTATTAATTTTTTTTTTTTTTTTTTTGAGACAGGGTCTCGCTTTGTAGTTCAGGCTGGCTCTGAGCTCACTATGTAGCCCAGGCAAGCCTCGAACTCAGCAATCCTCCTTTCTCTGCCTCCCGAGTGCTGGGATTACAGGCGTGAGCCACCACGCCCGGCTCCTTTTTATTTTGAGACAAGTTCTCACCAAGTTGCTCAGATAGAACTCAAACTTGGGATGCTCCTGCCCACACCCCCTGAGTGGTAGTCCTTTGCCTTTAATTAGCATTTGATTGTTACCTCATTTCAAGTAGGGGGATAACTTGCGTAGCTGTATTGAACCCATCTTACTGGTGATGAAATTGAGGCCCAGAGAAATCACGACTTCTAGAACCACTCGAGGATGGGTTGGCCGGCTTCAGTGACATTGTGACCTCAGAGGCTCAGCTTGGCTGTGTCAGAAAGGGGCTGCATAAGAGTTACTGTTGGCCCTTTGTCCCCTACTGGGGACCCCCCATTCAATTGGCTTCCATAGTTAGGTTGTGACCTTATGCACACAAGAACAGTGGAGGAAGCTGCAGAAGAGATGAGTCTGACTTGGATTCATTTCTTGTTTTTTTTTCCCCGGTATCAGTTGTGGCCAAAAGTTGCTCCTCATTCTCCTTTGGCTGAACACTAGAAAACCACACCATTAACTAAGACTCATTACCCATCAGCCACTGCGCACCTGTCAGAGCTGATGATGAATGTCTAGGCCATAAGTTTCTAAAGAATGGTTGCAGTGAAATGGGATGCTCCATCAAGACGACAGATGTTTGCAGGGAATAAGTAACACCCTGGTTCTTGCCTCTGCTCCTATTTTCTCCTTGCTGCCCACACATCCTCTGAGCCCTAGTCAGTCCTGTATCTAGGGCCCTTGTACAAGCCCTGTCCCTGCGTTATCTCCTATTCCATGTGGCCTGGGCAGACCCTCCTGTCTCTAATGCTGAGCTCAGAGTCCATTCTTGAGCTCTCTTCAACCACCCCTGCTTCCCATTCAAGAAGTTGGCAGTCCTAGCCAGCTGCTCCTCTGTCTTTCAGGAGGGTTTCCAGCCAGGTCCTGCTTCCCACAAGCTATGAGGCCCCAATGAGACAGGCCCTTGGGAGGGCCTAGAAGTATGTGGCTGCCCCAGTGCGGGAGAGCTCTCCGGGCACCACTCTAGTTTCGCAGGCCCCACCCAGCTTGTGATCACACAGGAGTCCTGAGTCCTTGTCTTAACAGTCACTGCCCTAAGATCACACTGGAGCCCTCAGGGTCTCGTGATTGTGTCGCTCTGGTGATAGGCCTGGGACTTGGCTAGCCCTGGCAGCATTTGAGGGTGGTTCCCATCAGCCTTTCTTGGGAAAGGGTAATACAATGTCTCGCTGTGTACTTCAGGCTTGTCCTGAATTCACTATATAGCCCATGTTGGCGTTCAATACATAGCCTCTCAAGTGCTGGGCCTGAAGTTCAACACTGTTTAATGACTTCTGGTTCTCCCTGGCGACCCTGTCTGCAGATTCAGACTGGGGAATAGGCTAGGTTGACTGCTTTGGAAAGATGTCCCTGATGTTTCGGGAAGGATGGAGGCGTTGGCCTGGAGCCTTTCTACCTTTTCCTGTCACACCCTCTGGCAGGTAGCAGGCATGGGTAACACTCAACACACACCAACCTGGTTCTCAGTCCTTGCTGGAGGCTGCCACACCTCTGCGCCTCTGCCTGACCCACCCCCAAAATCTCCCCCTACATCCACAGGCCTGCAGGGTGCCCGTACCTGACGAGAGGCACCTTCTGCCCAGAGGAGGAAGGAAACTGATCGTTCACCGTGACCTTTGCATAACGAAACCAGTCTTTGTGGTCTGACGGCACAGATGTGGATATAGAGGAGGGTGTCTAGAACATCCTTGCCCTGGCATCTGATGTTGGCCTGGGTGTGTGGGACAGGCTCTGAATGGAGCAGAGCCAGGGCCATGAGGAAGCCCAGGCCCCCCGTCACCCATAGTACTCTGGATTAAGTACCCAACAGCGTGTGACTCGTTGGGCCCTGGCTGGGCGGGGGATGAGGACTATGGATACTCCAGGCCTCAGAGCCCATGGCCCAGACCCCATCACAGGCTCTAGCTCCCTGTGACAGGTGGGGTCCCCCCCCACTGCCGACTCACACTTTCCTGCCCTGACTGCTACCCCAGGGACTGCCCCTTGTTCCAGGGACCTGGTCTCCCCTCCCAGCCCTCCTGTCTCTGAGGCACAGTTGTCTTTGTGGCAGTCTCAAAACTTCCACAGCTAGGACCAGCTCTCTGCTTTGTGTCCAGTGGGGACTGGGGGCCTGTTCCCACCCCCCTGATGGAGGAAGGGACCCAGCAGATGAGGACAAGAAGGATGTCTTTATTTCTGGGGAGGCCACCCCTGGGGAACAGCCAGCACCGTCCTGGCCACAGGTAGAATGGGTCGATCAGAGCTTCTCCAGGTACGACCCGGGGACAAAGCCACGCTGCCCGTTCCGCTCCACTGTCCACCAGCCGTCCTCCCCCTCCAGGATGACTGCCAGGATGTCGCCCGCTGAGATGTCCAGCTCTTCGGAACTCTGGGCAGAGACGGTGAGTGCATGAGACTGGAGGGGCCTGTGGGGGCTCTGGCCTGGCCTTGTGCCCCAGCAGGAAGTACACATGGGGTGCAGTCAGATGGGCTGCGCCATGCGCCAGGTGCCCCTTTGGAGGCAGACAGGATGTGGTGCCTCCCGTCCCTGTGTCGTCAGCAGCCTCCCCACCTGCTGTAGCCACTAGACCAGGGGAGTCAGGGGTGCTCAGTTACCCCGAGCCAAGGACGTGCTATTCCAAGGCTCACCGCATGGCCACCCTGACTATGGGGCCGCGCGTCCCTGGCCGACCACTGATGCAAGGCCCCCGGGCATTGTCCTGGCCTGGCACCCTGCCACAGACCAGGCTCGGGGCCACATCCCTGCATGGCCTTGGTCAGTGCGGCCCACACCCAGCCCCACTGGTCTGGTCCCAGACCTGCAGCCCTCCTCTCTCGACCTGGGTTTTGGCACAATCACCCTCAGCTGCCTCAAGCAGTCCTTTGGGGACATGGTCCAAGCACAGCCCAAGGATCCATTCTGGACCCATTCTGTGGTAGCTCTCCACGCTGATGGCCACAGGATGGAGTCCTCAGCCGAGGGGCAGAGTCTGACCCTCAAACCAGACTCGAGTGTTGAGCGGGGCCGGCCCTTACCTGCGCTGTGTAGTCGTACAGGGCCCGGTAGTCCTGGGCCGGGCAGTCCTGGGCAGGTGCCTCCTGAGCAGGGAGAGCGATATCTGCATAGACGCACTCCTTTCGCTCAGGGGTGGGTGTCAGAATTTCTGTGGAAGTGGAGAGGTGAGTCTTGGCCTGCCCTTTCTCAGGACCCTCAAGGCCCTGTCCACCCGCCTTGCTGTTGGAGGAGACCTCTCAGGGTTGCACCTGTGCCACATGGGTATCCTTCCCCCTAGAGCCAGAGGGTTTGGGGAACCCCCTGCCCATCCCGTTACCAGCTGGAGCTTGTGAGGATGTGGTCTTGGGACTTCCATGCAGCAGCCCGGAGAACCTGGGCGGGAATGACAGGGTCGGGGGGGGGAACCGCAGAGCTCCAGGACATCTCCCGGGGTGGACCCCCAGCCCCCCACATGGCCGTGACTTATAGGGTGTCCTGAAGGCAGGAGGGCTCCCCAAGGGTGTTCTCTGAACCACTTCTCCAGAAGTGGACCCCTAGCCCTGCCCCTGCAGACCGCTGTGGGCTGTGGAAACACTCAGGCCCCTGTGCCTGCTGTGGCCTCTCCTATGGGCAGGAGCACCTGGTGTCTGTCACACCCTGCCGGGCCACGCCAGCCCTCCCTGCTGTGTCCCAGAGCGGCCAGGTCAGGTTGCAGGCGCAGCAGACTGCAGCACAAGGGCCTTGGCAGCTGGCCATGCCCAGCCTAAGAAGGACGGGGGAGGCCCAGGGAACCTCTGACCCTCAGCTCCTGTGTATGGAGGCTGCTGCCACTCCAGCCTAACGCCCGGGCCCCAGCCAGGCTCAGTGGTGTCCACGGGACTGGAGCTGGCGTGAGGGGAGAGTCCCAGTGAGTAATGGGGCATTGTACTGTGCCTGGACCCCTGTGGGCACAGGCTCCCTGATGCCAGGCTGAGCCCATCCTGCCTGGCACAGGCACCAGAGACAGGAAAGTGGCAGAGCCCCTGTCCCCACCACCGCTTACCTCTTTATCATGCCACAGGATGGCTGCGTCCCAGGGCTGCCAGCCGATGGGGCAATCTCCCGGTCGTAGTAGTTCTGATAGGGCACCGGGGCTGAGAAGGCAAGCCTGTGAGGCCCAGGGGTGGGGCAGGGCCCGTTCCCCACTTCCCCACTGCAGGCGGATTTGCTGGGATCGAGCAGACTAGGGTGGGGATAGGACGTGTCTGCCCCCTCATCCTCTGAGAACCCTGGCCCTCGCCTCCGGGAAGTCCCCCGGGAAAGCGGGAGCCACCCACTCTCCCCAGCCCGAGGCTTGTGCAGCCTGCGGCCTCCTAGCCGGGCCTTACCTGGGGGCTCGGTCCCTGTGCCCTTGGCCTGGATGAAGCTGTTGATGTCGGCATCCACGTTGCAGCCTTCCAGCGTCAGCCGCACTTCCTCGTAGAGCTGCAGTGGGCGAGAGCTGAGGCTGTGCCCTGACGTCCAGGCCCCACCGAGGGCCTGAAATGAGGGGCCTCACGGGTCAGCCGCAGCCGACTTCTTCCTACTTCCTGAGCACTTCTGTGCGGGGGCCTGTCTGCCTCATTTTGCAGGAAACTGGGGACAGGGATGCGCTGATCCGGCAGTACTGCAGGCTGAGTGGGTCCAGGGGCCCATGTGGCCGCCAGCGGGGCTCCAGCCATTTGAGATAACCCAGAGCCCGCAGGCAGGAGGGGTTCTGGCTTGCTCAGTGCTTGGGAAGCACCAGGTTCTTGGGATGCTGGGAGCAGGGCTGAAGTCTGAGTGCCCGGCTGGAGCACCTGGGGCTGGTGGCTGACCAGCCCCAGACACCTCCCACTCGGCTGCCCTGCCCACCTCGTCATCCTTGACACACTGCATGGAGAGCTGGTTGCAGTGCACCCACAGGGCATTGCGCAGGATGATCAGGCGGTCAAACTCCTGCAGCTGGAAGGCCTGTGGGGGACAGGAGGGGGGCTGTGGGCTGGGCCTGCTGAGGCTGAGCAGCGAGGCACTGAGTCTCACAAGACCGGAAGAACACCCTTGGGATCCCCAGCCCACCACTGTGCTGCGCCTCCTCCAGGCTGCTGGGAGGGTGCGAGCCCCTATGGGCTCCCAGGGATGACACGGGGCCTGCTCCCAGGCAGCCATGGCAGGCCCCGGAGCCGAGCCTTTGCCTGGATTTGCTTCAGCACCCAGGGGTGAGGGGTACAAGAAGACAGGGAGCCGGGGCCAAGTCGGTACCCAGGACAGGATCAGCCCAGCCCCAGACACCTAACCTTGGGGATGCAGGCAGGAAACGGGATTCAGCCCCGCCTCACCTCACAGGTGGTCCGGTGCTCCTGCTCCCACTCGGCACGAACCTTCTCCAGCTGCTCAATGCTCTGCCTGTAGGCCCTCTCTGCCAGCATGGGGAGCTCAGAGGCTGCGGGCCGGACCTTAGTCCCTCCCCCGAGCCCTTGAGGAGCTTCCTGCCTGACGGCCTTCTTAGGGGACGCCCAGCTCCTCACTGCCTGGGGCCCAGACACGAGCTGTTCCTACATCCTATTCCCTCTTCAAATAGGAAACTGAGGCTCAGAGAGGGCATCCATACCCAGGCCTGGTGCTACAGCTGCTGGGGGAGCTGCTGGGTGGTGAGCTGGCAGGTTTGGGTCTCTGTAGTCCCTAACCAGGGGACAGTGGGGCTGTCCGGGGCACAGGGAGCCACGAATCTAGGTTTGCTGGCAGGGCCCGCACCAGGTGGGGGACAGAAGGATGTGACTTGGGCATGTTGCTTAGGCTCTTTGTGCCCCAGTTCCCTCATCGGTTAAAGGGAGGGCTGACGAGTGGGGGCGGGGCCTACATACCTGCCTCGGTGGCTGCATCCTTGCATTGCTTGGCCTTGTTCTGGCTCTGGGGGTTGAGGAGAGCTGTCCTGAGTTCCTGCCCGGCCCCAGGACCTCAAGCCACTCACAAGTGACTGTCTTGCACTGCTGCCACCCACCCAGGGTTACTCGGGGTGACCCGGGCACCTTCCATCTTTTGCTGGTGTCTCCCCCATAGTGACTCGCATGGAAAGGGAACGAGCCGGAACTGCAGCCCATGGGCTCAGTGCATGATGAACATGAAGACCTAGGGCGGAGCTGTGACCCCTGGGCCTGTGGCCAGGACCCAGGCTCTGGTGCCCGCCTTGCCCCAACCCACCCACAGGCCCTGCCCCTTGGGGTCTTGGCTTGTGGGCTGGTGCGCTGGCTGACATTGTTTCTGGGCCCAGGTCCCTCTGACACCTCCAGCCTGGCCCCACGGCCCAGTCGGTCAAGAGCTGGGTCTGGACAGCTTGGGTTTGGGTCCTTTCTCTCAGCCTCCAAAGGCTCTTCTTGCCCCGGTGCTCAGGGGCCTGCCCTGAGGATGGGTCCTAGCTTCAGGTGGAAGTGACAGAAGGGACCCAAGTGACCCCTGGTCCGAGCCCTGAGCTTCTAGGAAATGCACTGCACAGATGGGGCCTGGGGTCTGAGAACAGTGATGACTGGTACCCCCCCCCCCGCCTTGCCCCCGTGACCCCAGCACCTTCTCCACTTGCTTCTGGCTGGCGTTGCTCCCACTGGCACTGATGCGCTCACAGGCCTGCTCAGCGTCATCCGCATCCCGGCACTTCTGCTCGTACGTTCTCTTGGACTGGGTGAGGCAGCGGGGATCAGGGCTGGGCACACCTGCTTGGGGCACCACAGCCACATGCCCCTCACCCAGACTCCCTGTCCCTGGCAGGGAGGGACAGAGCATCGCCACCGGGGACAGATCTGTGAGGCAGGGGCAGCATCCTTCCCGCTGGGACAGGGTGGCCCTGCTGCATCCACTTCAAGGTGTGGTCCTCAGGGAGGCGCCTGAGGGGCCCTTCTCCCTTTCCCACCTAGGATCCTGTGGATCCCACCCAGGGACTCTTTCCTCCCCGTCCTACGGTTCCCAGCCCACAGTGTGGTCACCCCGGCACCCCCACCCCTGTCCTTCCCTCAGGACCCCACTAGGACAGTGGTGGTAGACCTATGGCACATGTGCCAGTGGGCTATTTGTATCACAAAAGCCCTAAAAGGTTTGCCTTCAATGCCATAGGGGCCCCGGTGCCCAGCTGCCATGCAGCTGGATTCTGGGTAGTGGCAAATGCTGCCTGGTGTCCCCAGGTTGCCCAAGCAGGCCCTCACCTCCATGGCCTTCTTGTAGAGTGACAGTTTGCTCTTCTGGACACGGTCCATGACAGCCTCGTACTACAGGTGTGAAAAATGGGGGTCTGAGCGGGGACCACAGCTTAGGGACCATGCTCCCCTAGGCCAAGAGGACGGCCATCTCTGCCGTGAGGCACAAGAGCCTGCTGGTTCTGAGGGGGACAGGCACTGAGGACACCTCACGGCGAGCCATGTCCACACTTGACTCAGGCTTGCCTGCGAACTCACAAGCACGGGCCAGACCCTCTGCACCGTGAGGGTGTGCGGGCTGTTCAGATGGGAGAGGCAGGAGTGGGTGGTTACAAGTGACACCCGGGTGCCACAGTGCCCAGGTCTCAGGGATGGGTGGCCTGGTCCCTGAGGTGCAGGCTCCCTTGTGTGCGCACACACACACTGGACATACGCACCCAGGGCCAGGGGAGGATACCACGGCCAGCTGGGACCTTACAGCCCCATCTTCTGGGAGATCGCTGCTCAGTACCACAGTGTGTGCCCCCTACCATGTGTGTTCCTACCATGGAGCCACACCTATCTGTGGACATAGTTCTCACTGCTCAGGAACTGTACAAAAGTATCAGGGAAACCGAGGCAGCGGGAGGGGAAGTGGCCCAGCCTGGCCTACCTCAGAAAGAGCTTTTCTCCAATGGTGCCTGTGTTTTGTGGGTCAGTTCTGGCTGGAAATGTGTTTGCTGCGTGTGAGGAGCACTGTGACCTGCCCAGCTCTCCCCCTCCAGGCAGCACACTGCACCCTCCCCTCCCATGGCCCAGCCCTGCAGCCTCTGCTCACACTCCTGCCTCATGGTCACCCCAAGGGCCCAGCTGCCCATACCTGTGCGGTGAGAAGCGACTCCAGCCACTCGGCCGACCCACAGCCCCTTCCCCACAGTCTGCTCCACTCTGACCCCGGGGCCCCTGCGGCAGGACCGTGGAGACCGGCACCCTCCTCCTGCTCAGGTCCGCCCTCGCCCCCATCCCTCCACCCAAGCCGGGCACACCCTTCTCACCTTGCGTCTCTGCTCCTTCTGCCGCTCGCGGAACTCCTCCAGGCTCCGCAGCTCCTCCCGCAGGGCCAGGGCCAGCTGCAGGTGTGCACTGCCCACGT
Source organism: Thryonomys swinderianus (assembly GCA_004025085.1). NCBI lineage: Eukaryota > Metazoa > Chordata > Mammalia > Rodentia > Thryonomyidae > Thryonomys > Thryonomys swinderianus. The sequence goes on from PVIC010002820.1 coordinate 38,474, forward strand.
TCTCCATCTCTGGGGGCAAGCCTGCCTCAGCCTACCATCGGTCCCTTACCCAGCCGGCTCAGCTTCCTGACCTCTTCTTTGCCCCTTCCTCCTCCCAGCCCAGCAGGAAGCCAGGGACGGCCTGCCCACCCTCCTGGCTGCCATCCACCCTCCACTGCCCTGCACCACGTGGGGATGGGGGGACTTACGCTGCTTGAGGGAGTCAAAGGAGGCCCGCAAGGTGCTGCAAGACAAAGGACCAGGTTGGCAGGGAGATCTTGTGTACAAACCTCAAATCCTGGCTGGCCCGGAGCACCTTTACTTTGGTGAGGGCCCGTGAGCCACCTTGGACCCAAGGGTCCTATGTAGCAGCCGAGTTGTGATCCACCCACACAAACCCCATCCTGTAATCTCTGGGGATATTACAGAGTAACCCAGCCTTTCTCCTGTGGCAGAGGATGGACACAGGGGTCGCCCCGCCTCTGTTCCCCATCTGCCCCTCTCCGGTCCCCTTCCTCAGATCTGTCCTGTCAGCACCTCACCCAGGGTGAGGCCTGGCCTCCCCAGGCGAAGGGTGCTCAGAGGGAGCTTGTGAAACTCTGGGGCCACCATGCGGCAGGAGGGGACGGCAATGGGTGCCGCCAGCTGTGTGGAAGGGTCAGGTGCGCACTGGGGCAGAGGGGAGGAGGGATGCCAGGCAGGCTGAGCAGATGGTAACAGGACGCCGGTTTGCCTCTGCAAACCCCAGCCCGGGAAACTAGGCCACAGCGAGGAGGAGGGGCACGTCTGCCCCCTGGTGGCCACACGATGGGACTCCGCGTTCTCTGGAAAGAAGTCGGGCTTCCAGTTTTGGAACTGATGGAGAAACCCAGCCCGGGTGCAGCAGGGACCTGGCAGCCCCAGGGCCAGGCCTGAGGGAGACTACAGGCCCCAGCACACAAATGAGCCTGCACCTCAGGGCCCAGAGCCTCTGCTGACGAGAGTAGGCGTGCAAGGCCTAGGCGCCACCTCTGTTCACACTGCCTGCGACCTGTCCAGGGGACTCACCCTCAACTCCGAGGGGAGGAGGCCTTTCCGACCCTCGCCTCACAAACAGGAAGTGAGGGTGGCCCGGGTGGAGGAGTGACTGCTGTGACAACCCCACTTCCCATGACTCCACGCAGCCCTCCACCTGCCCCCCCATCGCCAGTGCTCTCGTGGATGGCTCATCCTATTGCCTCTTTCTACTTTCCTGTCAGGAAACTCAGCCTGAAATTCTGCCCCTAAACACTGTCCAGCTTCCCAATATAAATAGCTTCCCTCACACAGGTTGTGCCCACAGCGAGCTGGCATCAGGGACGATCCCCAGAGATGGCTTCATTTCCTCTAAGGTCAGAGGAGCAGCAATCACAGAAAGTATTTTATGAGAACGCCGGTGCTTGGGGTCTGAGCCACACCCCTTGGGGGCTGCCGCTGCTCACAGGAAGGTCTGCCAGCCTCAAATCCTCTGACCCCAGACCCTGAACTTCCGGGGACAGGGGCCCCCACAGCTTGGGGCAGAGAGGCTGGCAGGAGAAGCCTGAGCTTGTGGGGTACACGGAGGGTGGAGGGGAAAGGGCGGCCCTGAGCAGCTCTCAGTTGTGTCCCCATTGCCCCTGCGCTAACAATCTACAAAGGGGACTTGTGCCACAGCCACACTGAGATGGCACAGAGGTCACTCCCTGAGTCTAGTGGCGGCTCCGCCTAAGGCTCAGGGAGGTTGTGGACTGGGGCACAGCTCTCCACCTACTGGCAGAATCGTGGGACCTTCCCACCCCCTTCGCTTGCCACCCTCCAGGGGCTGAGAGGCACCCCACAGACCGGGGCTCCCCTACCCGGGCCAGGCCACCAGCCAGGGTTCCCTCACGTGTGTCCGTTCCAGGGACAGTGTGGTGCCATGGTGCCCACTCACATCTCCTGTAAGGAGCCTGAGGGTGGTGTGGACGCCAGGCCCGACCATGGGTGGGCAGCCTGGAGGAGGCCGGGCTCTGGGGACTCGGGCTTATTCTAGTTCCTGAGTTCGCCTGCCTCAGCCGGGGGCACACTGCAGGTGCTCCATAAGTGCTTGGGGACAAACAGGCAGGTGAGGGCCGCTCGGCCCAGTTCGAGGAGGGACGAACGGCCTTGCCTCCCTCGTGTGCACTGAGCCAGGCAGCAACAAGCATCACTAAGTGCACTGTGTACAGACAACAGGGCTGCGTGGTGGCCTGGGGGAGGGGTCAGAGGGATGCACCCTGCCAGGGACCTCCACCCCTCCACTGCCTGCCTGCCCTCCCCGCCAGCCTGCCCTAAGGGCCAAGCCCTGCACTACAGACCCTGGTTCCTTCTTGGGGTGGGGGGATGAGGGTGAGGCAGGGTTTCACTCACTATGTAGCCCAGACCAGCCTTAAACTCCTGGCAATCCTTCTGCGTGTGCCTCCTGAGTGCTAAGATTACAGGCATGCACCACCACACTCTGCCTGGGTTCCTTCTGCCTGGGCATTGCCAGCCCACCTCTGGCTCCTACTGGGGCAGCTCCAGCCTCTGCTCCCCACCCCTGGGTCCATCCTCTTCTCCCACAAGCCTCCAGCTCTCGTATTGTCCCTTGGGCCCTGGTGGGGGCAGGAAGAGGTCTTGGACACCCAAGCACCCTTTGGTGCACTGCACACCAAACTAGGCAGGCGCTTCAGTCTTGCTGCTGGGTGGAGGGGCAGGCAGTGGGGGCAGGGGGAACATAAACCCTGCTGTGTCCTGAGGTGACCCAGGGGCGACTGCTACCGTCTGCAGGGACCCACGACTCAGAACGGGAAACTAAGTCAGGTAAGACTCGCCCACTCAGTCTTGCAAGCCCCAGCTCAGCTCCCCCTGGTGCCAGGGATCAGCTCCTTTCCTGCGGTCAGTCCAGTGACTCACAGTCCCCTGAGAGTGGCTCATCGGACCCACCTCCCAGGGCCGCCTCCTGCCCACTTAGCACGGTCCCAGCTATCTCTTGGAAAATCCACTGCTCCCTGGGCACTGCCCCTGGCCCACACCCTCCCTGCCACTCTACCGGCTGCACCCAGCCTAGGGCAGAGGTAGATAGGATAAGAGCTCAGGCCCATGCTGGGCACCCCAGCCCCTGGGCAGGGCGTTCCCAGCTCTTCTGCCCCTAAAGCTTCCTCTGACTGCCCTAGGGTTTCTCAGGAAGAGCCAGAGTTCCCTAGAGGGCTTGGTCCATCCCGGACTCTCCAGGTAGAGCAGGTATATCATCTCCATGAGTCAGTGTAGGAATGGGCTATGGTGGCTCTGCGGGCTCAGACCTTAGGCTCCTGTCAGGACGTCGTCCAGCACGCTCTGAACCCAGCCCTCTGTCCCCACCTGGGAATGTGCACACCTGAGGCTCCGTTGCCCACCCAGCCTCAGTCCTCTCTCCATCTCCACCCAGCAGGCACAGACATCACCCTGGCTTCTCCTGAGGGCACCCTCCCAGCCAGGCCCATACCAGTCCGTGGGCCAAGGAAACTCATCAGGAAGGGGATGTTCTTATCCTGCCTCCTGTGGAGATAGCAGCTCTCCCAGGTTCTGGCCTGGCGGGAGAGAAAGAGCCCCGGTCCCAGCCTCTTCTCCATTCCTAGAAGCCCAGGCTAAGACAACACTGCCCCCCACAACCAGGTGGAGGCCACCTGAGCAGCTGGGGATTGAGAGCTTTGGCCTGTCCTGCCCACCAGCACCTGAACTTGATCACCCAGCACAACACAAGGCCCGTGCTGTCTTCAGTCCAGATGCCCTGGGCCAGGCTGGGTACCCTGTGACCAGACACCTGAGAGATAAAGTCCCGACGCCCCAGCTGGGGAGGGCCCGGCACTGCGCCTGGTGCTTACTTGATCTCCGTCTGCCCGCCTGCCTTCCGAGCGATCTGGACCAGCTCCTTCCCGTACCGCTCCTCTGCCTGGGCCCTGCAAGGCACAGTGGGCGCTGCCATCTCCTCCATGGGCCTTCTGCCAACCTCCGGGCAGGATGGCTGCTGGGAAAAGCTGGGGCCCCGTATACACAACTGCCTGGGGGTCCAGGCTGGGGGATGAGGCTGCTTCTGGCTTCCTGGAGCAGGTTTCCCCAGCAGTAACCCAAGAGATGGGACCCCACCCACCCTGTCCAGCCCAGCCCAGCTACCCCAACCTCTGCCGCAGCAAGTCCTCCACATCTTTGCACATCTTCCTGCCGTCCAGCAGCCGCTGCAGCAGCACCTCGTAGCCCGTGTGGGCTGTGAAGTCCCTGCACTGGAACATAGGACATAGGGACCTGTGCTCAGGGTGGGAGCGGCGGCCTCTGTACGGCCCCCTCCCACTCAAGATTGAGACCTCACGCTGCACCCAGGAGGTGATCCACACTGGCAGGGGTGACGGGCACTTGGGCAGGACCTCTGTGCCCAATGTCACAGCTCACAGTCCAGGACACACCACCACAGGGCAGCAGGTGACAGGGCCAGCACCGAGGCCCCGGGACCACCACCAGCCCCACAGTTCACTCCCACACAGGTGCCTGGTGCTACTGTGCTCCCCCCATGTAACCCCCTCATCTCACTGTCTAAAGGGAGAATAGGTGTGGGGTGACCCGGCTTGGCATGGTGGTTTGGCATGAAGGTGGGCCACCCAGCTGGCAGTAGCCTCTGTGACAACCATGGCATGGTGGGGCCCCAGGTGCTGGCTGTGTGCCCAGCAGCATGCTGGCCACCCACACAGCTAGGACAGTCCCCTTGAGAGCCCATGTTCCAAGGTGGGCACCAGGACACGGCCACACACACCCCAGCCCTGCCTTGTTCCTTTTGTTTCCCTTTCTTTGGGGAAAGAACCCAGGCCTCACACATAAGGCCATCACTCACCCCTGAGGTACTCCAGTCCTGGGTCACCTCCCATGGGGTGGGTGAGGGCACTGTGGGGTAGCTTAGGTTTGGGGTGTGAGGCTGAACTGCAATGCAGCAGCTGGGGGAGGGGCAGCAACTCTGATCAGGCGCCTGCTCCCAGCCGTCCTGGTGTGGGGCAGAGGCTCTGCCACCCTCGAATCTGTCACTCATCAGCCCTCATCTTGGGGTGCCTGGGCTTCAACCAGGTCCTAGGCCAGTCCTGAGATTCAGCCCGGAATCGGTTCCACCCTCCAAAGCCTCAGAAGCTGGGAAAGGACCACACACCTCACATCCCGTCCCACAGAGCTCAGAGGTCACCAGGCCCCACCCAAAGCCAAATCCAACCTGCCTTCCAGGCAAAGCCAGCCTCTTTCCCTAGCCTCCCCTCAAATGATGGGCACAAAGAGAGAGAATCAAAATGAAAATCAAAGAGCTTCCCACAGGAAGAGGTGTCTGAGCCAGGCTCTGGGGGACACAAGGTCTTCAAGGTCCAAACCGTGTCAGACATGGGGAGAGGCGCTTGGGCTCCTGCTCCAGTTCTGCCCACCTGTGGCCAACCGGGGTACACGGAGGTCCCCACGCTTCTGCCTGCTGGGAGCCCCTGCAGGGGCCTATGCTTGGCCCAACCTGGTGCGGGACCCAGCCTTGTCTGTGGCTTTCAGGCACAACACTTGCCAGCTAGGTGGCCAGCAGACCCAGCTGCCCCTCCCTGCACCTCTCTGTCCTCCTGGACCCAGGTCAGAAGCCTGGGCAGTAAGGGGGGAATGCCAGATCCTCTGCTCCTGCCCTCCCCGGGAGGAGTCATCTAGTGTGGGTGCCACATTCAGGCCAGAAAACCACAAGCCCAGCGGGGAAGCATTCTGTCCCCACTTCCCCGTACACTGAGGGAAAGGGCCAGCCGGGGCCACAACCAGGGCAGGATCAGAGTGAGAAGAGGTCCTGGCCTGCCGAGGGGTCCCTCTCCCTGCCCTCGATGCAGCCTGAGTGGGAGAGAAGCCATGCAGACCTACGCTGGCCATCCTGGAAGCTGAAGAAAGCTGCCGGCCACACAGGCCGGGTCCTCAGGAACGCAGTCCCCACAGGGCCGAGGCTGGTGACTCCTGTCCCTGCATACACAGGGCGCACAGTAACCAGTGACCGGGCTGTTCCGAGGAGGCACCTGACTTGGCGCCGCCCAGCTGCCTCCTAGCCCTGCCCCCTTCGCCCTGCTGTACCTCTTCCTCACCGCCCCCCCCCACCCCGCTGCTCCTCAGGGGCTGGGTTCTGCTCATTGCCTGAGAGCGAGGTCCAGTATTGCTGTTGAAGAAAAGAAGAAGCCAGCATTTCTGCCTAGAATGTCTCCATAGCAGACCTACCATCCAAGGCCCAGTGCCAGAGTTGCCCACAAGCCCTAACCCCAACCTCCCACTGCACCTCCTCCATCTACCTGTCCCCTGGGTCCTGCCCATGGCCTTCTGTGAATTCAAAGCCATCGTGGCCACAGTCACCCCTTCCCATTTCCCCTCTCTCATGCCAAGCACCTGCTTCCCCTTCTTTTTACTTGCTTGCTAGCTTTAAATGCCCCTAATTGCATAGATCACATAGCTTTGCTGCAGATGATTCATGTGGTGAGATAAGGTGGTGAATATTTATTAAAAATATAGCACAGCTGGGGCTGGAGATTTAGCTCAGTGGTTCCAGCGCCTGCCCTGTAAGCGCAAGGTCCTGAGTTTGATCCTGGGTAACCACATAGAATGCTGGGTGTGGTGACTCATGCCCACCAGCAATCAATACCACATACCACAGTGCCGGGCGTGGTGGCTCATGCCTGTAATCCCAGCACTCAGAAGGCAGAGACAGGAGGATTGCTGAGTTTGAGATTTGCCTGGGCTACATAGTGAGCTCAGAGGCAGCCTGAACTACAAAGCGAGACCCTGTCTCAAAAAAAAAAAAAAAAAAAAAAAAAAAAAAAAAAAAAAAAAAAAAAAAAAAAAAGCACAGTTAAAGACTCATTGCCATCAATTCCTCCCCTTACTCTGAACATGCTCATCCTTGTTCTGGACACTTTCAGAAGCAGCTCTGGCAGTTTTCACAAATGTCTTTAGTTGTGCTGTCATGGCTGCCTCAATGTCCTGAATCGATTTAAAACATTCCCCCTTCATGGTTATTTTGACTTCATGCGGTGTCAGATCTGGTGAGGGAGGTAAGGAGAAGACAGCACCATGTTTTTATCTGATGGAAATCACTGTATCATGTGACACAATGTCATCATGATTGAGGGTAAAACTATTTACTTATGTCCAACACTATTTTCTACACACATCATTTGTTAAATGCTCTCACTGAGCCCTATAATATTCAGAGTTCATAGTGGTGTTCTTGGTACAAACTCAGCTTGCAAGATTCTACCAAGGTTAAAAAAAAATGCAACATCACCTTGATGTTGGCTCTTGATTGATATGCTTTTTTTGTTCTGTGCAAAAACTGGGTGATTTCCATGGGGAACTCTGAGCCTGTTCTCCAGATCTAAGCCATAGACCTGACCATCACCTCCAGTGATAGCACTTCTTTATATAGCTGGAATCTGAAGCAGCAGGATAAAGCAACTCCAGTGAAATGGACAAAAATCTCACATTAACGCATGACTTACAGCCCACTGGAAAGCATCTTTCTCATCCACAGCTTGCAGCCCAGGGGCTGCACTGAGCAAGCTAAAACTTGTCAGCCTGGGTCCCTGTTCCACCAAGTTCATATTGAGGATCTCGCCTCTTAGTTGGGTGGCACTCGGCAGCAGGACTCCCCACTGTGCCTCATAGTTTTAGTCTCCCACAAGCTCTTCTGTGGCCAATACGTAGGGTGTGGTTATGGTTGGCCAGGTCATTTTTCAGGGACTTGACAGTTTTGCCCAAATCACCAGTTCTTCTCATGAGCCAATGCAGGTGCCCAACATGGGTTTGGGCCAGGTTAAACCTTGGGTCTGATATCAAGACCCAGGACCTCTATCCCCCAATCCCCCATTTTCTGAACAAGCACCCCGTGTAGATCCATGAAGACTGACTTGTGCACATCCAGCCAGGTTTGAGAGAATAGAAGGAGTGACATGAAGTGTTTCATACCCTACCAGCCCATCCCCCACACCTTGGCCACCCTGCACCTGCAACCCATGCATCTTTCCAAACTCCACCCATAGGAGGCAGATTGGGGGTTGGGGTTCCTGCTCCATGCTCAGCCATCCTGGAGCACATGGCCCAGTCTCAGTGATGGGCAAGCACGGGGGGCACAAAGCAGGCCTGGTGTGGCAACAAAATCCCCACTGGCTACATCCCTATGCTGTACATCACACCAAGAACATCCTGGCCTCCAGCTTTGAAAATGCCACAGACCCAGGAACATAGAGATAGCAATGAGGAGGATCAAAGAGGGGAAGTGACTGCCCAGGGCCACTCCACTGATAAAGGGCAGGGTCTGGATGGAACTCAGGGATACCCATCCCCCAACCATATAAGTGACTGCCCAGGGCCACTCCACTGATAAAGGGCAGGGTCTGGATGGAACTCAGGGACACCCATCCCCCAACCATATACATACTTCAGTCATTGGGTAGCCTGCTCAGTAAGGGATTTTCATTGTCAAATATGAAAAAATGACTTTGCTTTGCTTTTTGAGATAGGATCTGGCTGGCCTCAAACTCTCAGTGATCCTCCTGCCTCTGCCTTCCCGGTTCTGGTATTACAGGCATGAGTCACCACATCTGTTTTGAAAAAGTGACTTTGGAAATGATTCCTCAGATTCTATTCACCTCAAAGCAAAATTGCGTTCTGGGATTTACTTCAGCTGCTTGGGCTCTCAGGGGTTCACATGCAGAAGCCTGGGTCAGGGGCGCCGCCTAGAAGGGGAGCACTAGCAAACAGGCCCCTGGTACATGGCATGTGCCACAGGAAGGCCACCACAAGGTAGATATGGGTCTACCTGTTGGGTGCAGCCAGCAAGTCCCCGCAGGGCTCCAGAACGTGCTGCAGAGAGCTCTGTGGAAGCAGGTACCAAAGTCCCCTATCCTGTTCTGCTACTAAGGACCTGGATACATTATTGCCAGGTTTTGCACAGGCCTGGGCCCTCCTGTCCCCTCCCTGTGAGGTGGAGGAACCTCCTCCACACTCACCGCCACTTCCTCTTCTCCTGCGCATATCACTGTTGGTGGCTGCAGGGCAGCCACAGAGACTAGGCCCCAAGCAAGCCACTTCCCTTCCTGCTTTCTCGTGGGCACATGGGGCAGAGGCCACTTCTCATAGCCCTGATGGCCTGTGCCTTAGGGCCCAGCCCCTGTGGGAAACATGGGTCACTGAAAGTCCCAATCAGGTTTCAGAGAACAGCTTTAAGGAAGAAATGACCCCCTAGATGTGTTTCAGACCCTACACTGACCCAGGCCTTTCTCAGCATCAACTTCCTTCCCTGAGGAAATGGCCAAGACAGAACAGGGAGCTCAGGTCAGAGCTCACCCAGGATGAGCTTCAAACCCCATATTTAGCCAAGGAAAACAAAACCAGGAGAGGTCAGGGACCCACAGGGCACAGCTGGGACTTGGATGTTGGCTCTTAACCTCCGTTTGTCTGTCTCCCTGCAGAAGCCCAGGCTCAGGATGGACACATGGGAGCTGCACAGAAAGCATGGCCTGTGTCCTGCCTGCAGCAGGAGGCAGGTACCTGGCGAGACAGAATCTGCCTCCAGCCCAGGATGCATCTAAAGAAGGCAGAATCTTTTCAAATGCTCCCTCAGATATAACTCCAGTACTTCTAAACCTACAACCTGGGAGGGAGGCACAGACCTGCCTGGCTTTGGCCTCAGCTCCCATCTGCAGGGAAAAAGTGGGAATCTGCTTGAAGTGGTTGCACCTCTGGGGCCTCCAGACTGCGGACACAGGGAGAAGAGGTGACTCCAGTCCATGGGGAGGGCACTGATGCGGGCCTGCAGGCTTAGGGAGCCCTAGGCCCAAGGTGCATCCCACCTGGTGCCGTCCAGTCCTGCAGCAACTGCAGTGCCCCCACCTCTCTCACTAGGGGCAAGTTGTTCCTGTTCAGGGCATCCCGGAAAGCCTGCTAATCCTGTCCAGGAAGCTGTCTGGCCCGCAGCGGGGAACTCCAAAAGCAGCTGGGTGGAGGGGACTGTTGGGAACCACTGGAGGGAACCGCTGCAGGAAGGGAGTGGTGGGCACTGGGCGGTGGGGGAAGATGTTATGGTTGAGATCTATAATGTCCCCTGTGGTCTACTGTGTTCAAAGGTGACAGGATTATGTGAGCATTGACTTCCTCAGTGGGTTCATCCATAACTTAGAGCATGGAGGTGGGGGTGGGGTTGATGGAAACCAGAAGTGGATCTGGCTGAAGGGACGAGACCTGGAGGACAGTATCACGTCCCTGACCTTGTTCCACCGCACCCGCATCCTCTAGCCAGGGAGCCAGTCACTTCTGAAACTGAGAGCCAGAAGAAACTTCTAAGTCCTCCTCACGTTTGGCCACAGCAGTGGGAAACAAACACTTGAAGAACCAGCCCAGAGGTGTGGCCTGCGGCACCTGTCACATGGGGGCGCTCTCACCACCACCAGCAGCACTAGGGACCTGAGCTCTCTTGCTCCCTCACAGGTGATGCCTGCTCCTTGTCCAACCTGCTCACCAGGTGGTGAAGAGATACCGTGGCACTGATGGGGCAGCCCCTCCCCTTCCCCACACATCCAGGGGAGCAGGTGCTCTCAGCTAAAGGACTGGAGTTTGGGCCTCAGGCTGGGCTGGCCTGGGCAACACCTGAAAACTATCGGAGCAAGATCAGGAAGGTAGAGGAAAAGTTAAGTTTCCTGCCTACGCTTCCACGTTCCTACACGTTTCTCCTGTGCCTGATGGGGTTCAGAGGTCCTCATCTTGTTTTTAAACCTTTTTCCCAAATCATCTTTTGTGCAGGGAGCAGAGACAAAAGAGGCCAACTAGATGTCCTCTCTGTCCCCTAGAGATTGCGGCTGGCTCCTTCGCACACCCGCTGAGGAGCACAGGGCGCTGGCTGCTTCCGCCCGGCTCCCTCCCACACTCATCAGCTGCCACCTTCCTCTGCTCTTGCTGTCTCCTGTAGACTGCGGAAGACAACACGGGCGCTCTGAGAGGACAGCAAGGGTCACATTCACGAGAAAGAGGGGGATCCCCTAGGCTGGGCTCTTGGGGTGCCCAGGTCCAGCCTCTGTGTTGCGCATGCTCGGAAACAGGCCGAGTGCTGCAGAGCACCCAGGGAGGCCCCGAGGATGTGGCTTTGTGACTGCTGTTTCCTGAGGTGCCCACGAGAAGACCATTCCACTCGCTGCGGACTCGGCGATGCATTACCCGGTGACCTTAAATCAACCTTGAGGCCGTGACCCACCCCCCCAGAGGTGGGTCAGTTCTCCCCTCATGGTGAACAAGGAGGCTGGGGTTGGAGATGGTGGGGCAGTAGGAGCAGCCTGTTTCCTGCCCTCGGGACTGGTTGGCAGGCTGAGGGGCGACACCCTGGAGGGATCCGTGTGTGGATGGGCAGCCCAGAGAATCCAGGGGGAGGGACAACACAGAGAGCTCTGGTCCCAAAGCCTCATCTCACCTCCAGGTCCGCATGGGGCCATCAGGAACAGAGGGGCTGTCCCTGGTTGTTGGTGTCCTCAGTCTCGGGCCAGGGCTCAAGTGGCGGAGCCAGTGAGGCCACGTCCTGGTCCACGCAAGGAAGAGAAGACCAAGGGTCGGGGGGCCACAGACACAGGAACAGGGTACAGGACTGTCCTGTCGCCTGCCAGGCTGCTGCTCATGGCCTAAGAGCAGGTCAGAGCTCCACAGAGAGGACCTGAGCCCCAGGGGTGACACCAGGAGTTGGTGCTTGTGTACAAGGGCCTCCCACCCAGCCCCAGGAGGGTCTCTGGAGGAGAAGACGGATGGCTGGCTGCCTGGCAGCTGTTCTGAGGCAGCCAAAGCTAGACGTTGGGGAGAAAAGGCCAAGAGGGCAAAGTCAGACTGTGCTTCGTAGAGAATACAGCACATTCATGTGCTTAGATGAGGTACTCGGGGTCCAGCAGGAATTTGAGGTTAGAAAGAAGATTCCAAACGGGGTGTGGTGGTGTTCCCTTCACTCCCGCATTCAGGGGGCTGAGACAGGGAATCATAAGTTTGACCCCAGCCTGCAAATGTTAGCAGTTTAGAAAATTTGGTTATTTAAAGGGGAAACTGCTGGGGATATAGGTCAGTGTGAAGACCCTGGCTCAACCTCTAGTATCATGAAAAAAAGAGAGAAGAAAAGAAAGAGGGAGAAAAGGAAAGAAAGATGGATGAGGAATTTCTAGCATGCTCCAGCCCCACACCAACCTCTCCAGTCTCACAACCCAGCCCCCCCTCAACCAAAGCCACCAGCCCCTGAGATGTCAGGGTCTATTCTGGGCTCCAACACACTTTTGAGTCACAGGCCTATGGCTGGTGGTCAACCTGCAGCCCCTGGGCCCTGCCAGAGAAAGCCCTTCAGCTTCCAGGGTCCTCGAAGAACCCTGAGTGGGGTTCCTGGTGATCTGTCTCAGTCACACTGGGCACAGGGCAGTGTCTACCTGGCCTGAGATGACAAACTGAGCACAGGGTGGGCGTGTCTGGCTCTGGACCAGGTCTGCCTACCTGGAAAACTTGGCTTCTCTTCATCAACCTTCTTGGTCATAAGAATAGGAGCTGGGGTGTGTGTGCAGAAAAGCACAAGCCACCCCCTCCCAGGCTCTGAGATCCAAGCAATGGAGGACAGGAGTGGCCTAGATACTTAAGGAGCCCTGGAAACAGTGGCCATGCCACTGGGCACACATCAGCCAAAAGCCCAAAGAGAAGGAAGTGAGAGACTGGAACTACAGTTAAGTCTTTGCTCTGACACTTGGCCAGGTGCTCCTTGTCTCTCGGCCTCAGTAGTCCCATCTGTAAACTGGGATGAGCACAGGTCCCCCGGGCCCTGACAGCAGGGCACCCTGTTCTGTGGCTGTGAGGACTGGGAACCCACCCTGTGCATGGTTTCAGGCTTTCTCATGGGGCCAGGATGGAGCTGCAGGGCCCACACCTGCCCTGGACCTTCCCCCCAAGGGCAAGGACAGACCCCCACAGCCTCCAGAGGACACAATGGCCTCTTCTGCAAGCCTTAGTAGTTCTGGACTTTATCTGAGCTCCCTCCTGGCCAAGGCTAGTAGGGCCCCAGGGTGGCCTTGTGGGTGGATCACAAGATCCCTAGCTCTGGCCAGGCCATTAATGTCAGTTCCAAGTCCAACCTTCTAAACACGGAGTATAATGCATACTACCTTTGCAGGTAAGAAACCAGCAATTCCAAAGTTAAGGGACTCAGGTACACTGAGAGTATAACAGAATCAAAGGGAGGCATTCACTGGATTCTAAGGGCAGAAAAGAGATGAAGACAGTATACTCTGTTTTAGAGCCTGGGAATGGCTTTGCCCTGCCCATCCTGTCAGCAGAGGTCTAAAGAGCCAACCAGTAGAAAACAATAGCATAAGATCTGCCCCTTAGGCTGGGAGCTGGGCTCTGTGCCTGGAACCATTCACCAGTTAGTGCTCTTGATAGGACTCAGGCGAGCACTTCCAGAGCCTCTGTTAAGTTTCTTCCCTATAGGATTAGGAGCCACCTGAGGACAGGGGTGAAATTCGGGCAGCCCTGCCCTGAGGCTCGACCTTGGCTCCTACCCTTCCCCTGGCCCTGGCATCAGCCACACCATTCCTGTGTCAACTCAGGATCCATTTCTATCCCATGCTGCACCACAGTGAGCATTACCACAGACGTAGCCAAAATACCACCAGCACCCTGTTCCTGAGTGCAGTGCTTGAACACAGGGCCCAAGTTCTGACCTCCACAGTCCCCTCAGGTCCAGGCAGGCCAAGGCCAGGTGAGACATCAGCTCCTATAGCCCTTCCCGGACCCCTGCATGGAGGCAGTGATGCCAGAAGCAGTCTTCCCTCCAGACTCTCCTAGATGAAGTGAGGTAAGACCTGGGGGCTTTCGACCTGCCTGAGGAGCCAGAGTTGAGGCAGCCACAGGGAGGAGTAAACCATCCCAGAATCCTCCACAGCAGGGCAGGTCCTTAAGTGCACCCAGGAGGGAATGTGATGGGATTTGTCATGGACTGGTGGCCAGTTTGGCGGGATAACCTCAGGAGGGCCCAAGCCTGTTTCCTCACGTATAAAATAAGAAAAACCGAAGCATCTCTAGTCAGGACTCCAAATAGCTGAAAAGAAGAACAGAGTTGGAGGATTTACTCTTCTTGATTCCAAAGCTTACTAAGCTACAGTGATCAAGATAGTGTGTGCTGTCATAAGATTGACTTGTAGGCCGATGGAACACAGAGCCCAGAAATAAAGTACACCAAGGCCATTCAGTGGGGAAAGAACATGCACATCAATGGATGGAGTGGGAAAACTAGTTATCAACATCCAAAAGAAAGAAACTTAGCCTTATACCATACATAGAAATTAATCCAAATTGGATCACTGACCTAAATATAAGACCTAAAGCAGTGATTTCTCAAATATGATATGAAAACAACAGGCAACAAAACAAAAACTAGATAAACTGAACCAACAAAACAAAAACTTGTGCAGCAAAAGGTAACCTCAAGAGAATGAAAAGACAGTTCACAGAATGGGAGAAGACATCTGCAAACCACATACCTGAGAAGGAATAAGTATCCAGAATACATAAAGAACTTCTACAACTCAACAACAGAAAATGGGCAAAAAAGCCAGGTGTGGTGGCCCATGCCTGTAATCCCAGCACTCAGGAGGCAGAGACAGGAGGATTGCTGTGTTCGAGGCTTGCCTAGGCTACATAATGAGCTCAGAACCAGCCTGAACTACAAAGCGAGACCCTGTCTCAAAAAAAAAAAATGGGCAAAAGCCTTCCCTAGAATTCTGCAAGAGAGAAAACCAAATGTCCAAGAAGCATGTGAAAAGGTCAGCGATTTCATTAATCACTAGGGAAATGTACATCAAAGCCCCAGCAAGACCCCACTTCATGCTCACTAGAATGGCTATGACGGTAAGAGAAAGAAATCAACGTGTTACCATGGATCTGGAGACACTAGAACCCTTTTGTGTTGCTGATAACAATGGGATAATAAGGCAATCACTATGAAAAGGAGTTTGGTAATTGTCCAAGAAGCTGAGCATGGTGGGGCTGGGGTGTAGCTTTATAGTAGAGTATTTGCCTAGCGTGTACAAGGCGCTGTGTTCAATTTCAAGCACTGAATAAGTAAACAAACATGATTACCATATGATCCAACAATTCACTCCTAGGTCTCTACCCAAAAGAACTGAAAGCAGGGAATCAAACAGATGCTACTATACTGATTTTTGTGGCAGCAGTATTCTCAGTAGCCTAAAGGCAGAAACAGTCCAAGCCTCCATCAATGGAGGAATGCACAGCCAAAAACGTCCCTGTGCATGTGTGTGTGTGTATGTGTGTGTGTGTGAATATTATTTTCTAGAAAAGAGAAGGACATTCTGACAAGTGTTACAGAATGGAAATTCTGACAGATGCTACGGGATAGATGAAGATGCTATTCTAAATCAACTAAGCCAACACAAAAGGACAAATACTATATGGTTCTATTTATATGAGATACCTAGAAAAGTCAAATTCATAGGGACAGAAAGAATGGTCACCTAGGGGATAGGAAGGGAATGTTAGGATTGTATCCCAAATGTGAATCCAAGGCCACGTACTGAAGTCTTGGTTGCCATATTGTGGCACTATGGAGAATTGGGGTTTAGCACATGGGGTCTAGTGGAAGAAGGGGGAAGGTTACTGGGAGGAACAAGCCCTAGAAAGGAATCCAGAAACCCCAGCTTGCTTGTTTCCCTCCCCGCCTTCCCCTCCCCTCCCGCTTACCTCCCCCTCCCTCTCCCTTTCTCCTCCTCTCCTTCTGGGTCACAGAAAAATAAGCAGCTCTGTTCCACACACACTCCCAATATGATCTGCCTCACAACAGACTCTCAGTAACAGGACCAACTGACCATGACTAGAACCTCTGAATCCATAAATCAAAATAAATCTTTCCTCCTTTTGAGCTGATTTCCTGAGTTTTTTTTTCTTAATTTTTTTTTTTGGGGGGGGGAACAGGGTCTCGCTTTGTAGTTCAGGCTGGCCCTGAGCTCACTATGTAGCCCAGGCAAGCCTGGAACTCAGCAATCCTCCTGTCTCTGCCTCCCAAGTGGTGGGATTACAGGCGTGAGCCACCACGCCCGGCACTGTGGTATGAGGTATCGATGGCTGGTGGGCATGTACCCAGCATTGTATGTGGTCTCCGGGATCAAACTCAGGACCTTGCGCTTGTGAGGCAGGCGCTGGAACCACTGAGCTAAATCTCCGGCCCTTCCTGAGGTATTTTATCACTCGATGCAAAGCTGCCTGACCCCAAAAGGGACAGGGAACCCTGTGTATTGCAAATAGTTTCTGTTCAGGGTGATGAATGGATTTTAAATAGGCGTGAATGCACTTTAAAATGGTTAAAATGGGCTGGGGATGGGAGAATGGTTGCCTGGCAGGCATAAGGCCTTGGGTTCTCTCCCCAGTAGAAAGGTTTTTTGTTGTTGTTGTTGTTGTTTGCTTTTTGAGACAGGGTCTCGTGTTGTAGTTCAGGCTGGCCCTGAGCTCACTATGGTGCCCGGGCAAGCCGCCGCGAACTCAGGTTTTTAAAAACTTAGTCAATTCTGGCCGGGCATGGTGGCTCACGCCTGTCATCCCAGCACTGGGGAGGCAGAGACAGGAGGATTGCTGAGTTCAAGGCTTGCCTGGGCTACAGAATGAGCTCAGGGCCAGTCTGAACTACAGAGCGAGACCCTGTCTCAAAAAAAAGAAAAAGAAAAAAAAAAAGCTTAGTCAATTCTGTTATATATCTGCACCATCAGAAACTAATCCTCCAACTCTACTTATTCTCAGGTAAATTGAGCTCTGTCAGTGTCTCCCCCAAGCCTGGTCACACACGTGAGGTCACACTGGGACTATTCCTGGCCCACTTCACTGTGGTGGGCAGGAGGGATCCTTCAGCCCTGCCTGAGTCTCCAGAACCTCAAAGGCCTCACCTGGGTGAGGTGAGCTCTTATCACTTCCCCCCAGATGAGGAAACTGAGTTTCAGAAAGAATGCTACCCATCAAGTAAGGGTGGGGCCAGGCGAGGCTTCACAACAGCCTTGGCCAGGGGTCGGCTCGGGGACACTGTGCAAGCAGTGCAGAGCTGAGCTGGGGGTGGAGGGCCAGAGCACTCGGGTAGCACTTTCATCTGCTCAAAGCCAAAGAAGTTTTGGTTTCCACCCTGATTCCCCACCATCATGTGGTTCATCATGTGGGGTCCGGGGTGGGGGAGGAGACGGATCCTGGGCCCTTTCACAGGAAAGGAAATAGCTACTAAAAGACAGAAGAAAGAGTCTGCTTCTGCCACTCTGTGCAGAAAGACCTTTCACAATCCAGCAAGCCCTCCGACTTCCAGTCATTTTGCGAAACACCCGCTGGGTCCATTCTCCCGTCTTCTTCTTCTTTGCTCTTGCCAGACTTTCCGCCTGGACTGCTATCTGTTCTCTTTCCACCTCCCAAGTTGTCCCTCACCATCTGCAGTCCAAACTGGGCCCCCACTCCAAACCAGGGCTCACCCAGCTCTGCACAAGCAGGAACAACAGGGAGACCTGAGCTCCTGGGACACAGCAGTCAAAGAGCCGTCCTGCCCCTGCCAGGAGCAAAATCCAAAGTGGGGCTGAGACCCTGACCAGAGCCCTGCAGTCCTCGAGTGACAGAGCAGAGCAAGTAGGATTGCAAACCCCTGCCGTCTCCTGACGTGACTATGGTCAGCCACACCCTGGGGAGTGGACAGTGTGGAACGCAGCTCTGGATCCCCAGGGTTCCTGTCACCACAAAGTGTAACAGCCATGCGAGAGGTGACACTGTCAAACCACAAGCATGGCCTAAAAATACCATCGCAGCCCCACAGGTAAGAATGGCATGGCTTTGTTCTAAAATATTTTCAGACACGTGTAATCTCTATTTATTTGCAGAAATTTAGGGTGATAGGAGAAGGAGGAAAATCAAACGATTCCAAATCCACAGAAACCGATGCACACATGAAGGGACCAGCCCTTCATCCTACGTGAGCTCTGGCCCAGTCCAGAGCAAACCAGCTGACCTTTTGCTGCGGGAGCCTGTCGGTCAGGGTTGGAGTCCTTGTGAGCTTGGCCCACCCTGGACCCGCTGCGTCTTCATTCCTGCCATGGAGATGGGAAGACTGAGCCTCCTTCCTTACAGGGAGTGTTTGGGGACATAACTGGTGTGGCTGTCACTGTCCCTGCCCTATGATCAGCTCCCGACAAACAGACGTTCCCGGTGCTCCTCAAGGGCTGGCTTAAGTAGTGGAAACTGAGAGAAGAAAGCCTTTGTGAAACTTAAAGTAAGTGTCCTCTATCATTTCGATTTAGCTTTTTGAATAAGCAATACTTTCAGTATGGTTCACAAACTATACAGTGTAGAGAAATCATTACCTGAAAACACTCAGAGCCGCCCAGCCTTGTTCCTCATCCATCTGCTTTTCATTGTCCCAACAATAGCCACAGAGGTTCTGTGTGGTTGTGCTGGGATCCTGAGCACACGGGCTCACACTAGGGCAGATGCTGGTCCCCTCTTCACCATAGGCTGCAGCCAGCTCTGTGCCTTTTACACTAACAGTGCATCTTGTGGACAGCTTCTGAGATGTCTTCCTTCCTTCTGATACCACAGCAAGCAGTGGCACAAAGGCCTGACCCCCAGGACCTTGGCTGCCAACTCCTGTATCAGCCACACACTCTGCTGCTCCTCAGTCCCAAGCCACACAGGGCTGTGTGCTCCTTCAAAGCCAGTGTGGGTGCTGGTCCCCACCACAGGCCTGGCCCCCTCCATACCTCTCCATTCCTCCTTCCTGTACAAAGATCCCGCCCTGATGGAGGACACTGAGGGGCCCAAAACAGCTATTTATACCAAGCACCCAAGAAAGCAGCCCCCCTCTACCATCCCCAGTGCCTTCTGTCCTAAAAAGCTTCCCACAGAAATGACCCTCAGGGCAAACCCTATGTTTGGAGACCTTCCCTGTATCACAGCCCAGAGTCATACAGAGCTGGCGTAATCTACATGCCCAAGAACAGGGGACTGGATAAACGTGCCCTGGTGAGTCCACTGAATTCAAAAGCTGGAGATCAGCATAGCCATGAGCCACAGCACTGCTGAAGATGAGGGCCCCACACCCGCTACTGAACTTACAAATAGTTAAGATAGTAAATCCTATGTGCACAGTTGAACAGTCATCCCTGCCCCACCAGTCAAATTCCCAAATGGGAGTACGAGTGTTTCGTAATCTAGGTACAACCACAACAAGCCATGGTGATGTAGACCTTGCTGGTGATCATTCGGCCCAAACTCTGGAGGCCATTTTGAGGATTTGTTCATTAACGGGCTGCATGAGGCAAACATTCAACCTCTCCTCAGTTTCCAAAGTGATCAGGTTATCCTGGGTGATTCCAATTTGTAGTTCTTGTGTCTTTGGGGGTTTGTTTGTTCTGAGAGGATTTTGCTGTTTCTCCAGTTAGTTTCAAACACATGAACCTCCCTGCCTCAGCCTCTTATGCACCAAGGATGACAGGTAGGTACCACCATAAGTGCCACCTCTTGGGGTCTTACTGAAGCAAACTTAAGAGCAAAGACCAGAGAAAGAGTTCACAATATGCGGAATTCGCTTTAGGCAGATTTATGTGACACGATGGATTTGGAAATGCTTTCAATTCCCTTTTATTTTATCTACCAGAATAATTTCCTGTTGACTAATGGGTGCTTTGACTTTTGACTAATGTGTCTCAGTACAAATAAACAGGGACAAAAAAAAACAAAACAAATAAACAGGGACAAATTTTTCAACTGAACACATCTGAGACACAAATTACTTCATCCATTTTAGGCTGTATATATTTCACCACAATTTAAACTAAAAATTTAAATAGAGAGTAGGGGAGAGAATCCAAAGTTACGTACAAAATCTGTTTGTACCTGTGTAGAATAATCTCACAGGAGCACAGCAACAGAATCTTATCACCTGGAAATGACTGATAATAAGCATGGGGCTTTTCTTTTTTCCTTCATTTTCCCACTATCTTTTTTAGGTTCTTTTATTTTTTGGCTTGTTTCTTTAGAAGGTATCTATTTAGCTTTAAGAACTTAGGAAAGAAGAAGTGATAAGAAAGGTCAGCCTTAGCCCCACAAAAAGAGGTCCTACAGCCGGGCACAGGCAGCTCCAGGACAGGTCAAAGTGGGGGCCTGGGTCCCCTTCACTGTCACTTCCTAAATGGGGAACCACAGCGTCTCGAGACCAGGAAGGGGAAGAGGCACCACAGCTGAGGGACACCCAGGGACGCAGAGGGAAGGGGTGGGGCCTGGCTTAGCTCTGCCTCTCAGTGTCCCCGGTGAGCCGCCTTCCCCCTCAGTGGCGGGCCCTCGCCTGCTGCTTGGGCAATGAGCTTCCAGGTAAAGCTGCATCTCAAAGACGGAGACAGGACCCCGAGTCAGAAGAACACTCAGGCTGCTTCCCCCCCATCCCTGGGGCCCACCCTGAGGGGCTGGATCCTCCAGCCCTTGCTTACCTTTCTTTTTAAATATTCCCAAAAGGAGCGGTCTGAATCTCTCTAACATCTGGTACTGATCTATACTTCCCCTCTTTTTTTTTTATTATATTTATTGGTAAATTTTAGGTAAGCATTATAATCACATTCATCATTGGGAATTTATACCTGTACATAATATAACTTGGGTCTTGTTTTGTCCCCAATCCCCTACCTTCCCTTCCACTCCTCCCTCCAAAAACAGTTTCCTATTTTTGCTTTTCTCATTTTTTCCCTTTTCCTTCTTTCTTTTCCCTACTTCCCCCTACCTCCCCTTCCCCTTTGTATCTTTTCTTCCTATTTTGCATTATCTATTATACCTTTTGGCCCTTGTTTATACTTTTAGTTTCTCATACCAGAGACACTATTCAATATTTACATGTTTCTTCTGTTTATTTCACTTGAGTATGACCTTATTGTACATCCATTTAGCTATAAATGTCTCTAGTTTAGCATTCTTTATGGCTAAGTAGTACTCCATGTTATTTAAAAAAACAAAAGACCCAGATTTTCTTATCCAGTTACCAGTTGATGGATATTTGGGCTGTTTCCAAGATTTAGCTATTACAAACTATGTCACTATGAACATGGGTCCACATATATTGCTGTGGTATGATGCTTTTAATTCATCAGACAAAGGTCTACTGTGTAGTATATATAAAGAACTTTAAAATTCAGACCTCCCTCCAAATTTAAAGACCCAATCCAAAAATGGACACTTGAAAAGAACAAATTACTGAGACAAAGAAGGAGAAACAGCAAAAAAACATAAGAAAAAATGTTCAGCCGGGCGTGGTGGCTCACGCCTGTAATCCCAGCACTTGGGAGGCAGAGGCAGAAGGATTGCTGAGTTCGAAGCTTGCCTAGGCTGCATAGTGAGCTCAGAGCCAGCCCGAACTACAAAGAAAGACCCTGTCTCAAAAAAAAAAAAAATGTTCAACCTCGTTGGTTATTTGAGAGATGCAGATGAAAACAATACTGAGATTCCATCCCACTCCACAAAGAATGACTGCTATCATGAAATCAAGCAATAACAAATGCTGGCGGGGCTGTGGGGAGAAAGGGGCCCTTCTCCACTGTTGATAGGAATGTGGACTGGTGCAACCACTATGGAAATCACTGAGGAGATTCTCCAAAGAACAAGGATAGAGGTCCCATTTGAGCCTGCTGTTTCTGTGCTGAGTACACTTTCCCTCTTAAAGCAGCACCCAGTGATTCTCTGCAAAGACCATGGGTCCGAAGGGTGGCGCGGGGACCTGGGACACTGGTATCTTCAGAACCTACTTGTCCAGGCCTGCAATGTAGAGCTGTGACCTCCTTAGAGACAAGGCTGCACCTGATTGGACGTGGGGTGGGGTCAGGAGTCTGGGTGAATCTTCTCAACAAGAACCTCACCAGACACATCTGCAGAATCTAACAAAGCTGAAATGGAAAATGAGATGGGTTCAGGAAGGCAGGTGAACCCTGGAGATGTTCAGTGCCCATTCATTTATCCTATGAATGCTCACATGGCACGCACCTCCCTCACCACATGCGGTGATTCAGTTTGATGTGGTGGGGCAGGGTGGGCCCTGGCTTTCCTTGGGCTTTCTGCCCTCTGAGTCAGTGCAGGCAAAGGTCGTAGGAGATCAAAGCCCTCTTAGAAGGGAGGCCAAGATCTCTCAGCTCAATCATGTCTGACAGGTCCCATTCTGAGACTCAGCCACAAACTTCCTCCAGGGCGGTGATACTCTCTGTCTTGTGTGCCTAGTAGAGATAAGATTATTCCTTTCTCAGGCTGCAGCCCACACATACTTCTCCCTGCTCCTACAGGAAGTAGTCCATATCCATTCCCTACTGCAGCTGCAGAAGCCACCGTGCAGCCACATGAATAGCTCTTCAGACAGGCCCAACACAAGTCAGGGGATGTCCCAAGCTGAACTCCCGCCACCACTTCTAAACCACTGTATCTGCTTTTCATAACTTCTGGATCTCCATCTCAACTACCTGGCTACTAGCAGCCTTTGAGGCTGCTTCTAACTTCTCATGTCCACCAACATACCCATCACCAACTGTGCCCCAGTCCCAGATGGATGTCAGCTAACTGCTACATGTGTCAGACTCAGCTTGCTCAGACTGTGGGTAACACAATAGTTCACTGCCTTGACTCAAAGCCTTGGGGGTTTTCTCATGACCATTGGTGACCTCAGGCCCAGGGTTTCTTTCCACTGGGTCATTTCCAGCTGACTCCTGCAGGTTGAAGTTTTCTGGGTTGGGCTTTGACTGAGGTGAGGGTAAACGGGAAGAGTCTCCGACTGGATAGTTTCACCTACTGGACAGATTCATCCTGGAGCTGAGCTTCAGAATTCTGCTCTCTCCACCTCCTGTGATCTCCTTTTCCCCTCGGGGAGACAGGGGACGGATTCCCCTCCATTTCCCCAATGTAGATCCACCCCAGACTCAGCAGTATGCCAAGGTTCATGAGAGATAACAAAATACCCTAGCTGACATTGGCATGGGTCCACCTAGGAGGGTTAATTCCAGCTCTGTGATCTTGGGTAAATCCCTTATTTTCATTGTGCCTTAGTTTTCCTCATCGGATGATAGAGACAACAGTAGCACTGGCTTCACTGGTTGCTGTGGGGATTAAACAAGCCACTAGATTGACACTTGAGTATGGCACCCACATTTTAGAGCTTGATAAATGTGCGTTTTTATCCTGTATTAGTCATCTGGGCACAGGAGGACACGAGGACCAGGCTTCTGGGGCAGGTGATGCCCACAGAGACCTGCTCTGGTCCTCCCAGGGGAAGCCATCCCCTTACCCAAGTCTGGCAGCCAGACTTGGGGACAAGGAGGCTTCTGGGAGCCCTGAAGCTGGTGCAGCCCAGTGTGTAACAAGTGCAAGCGTGGGCGGGATGCTGCTCAGGAAGCTGCCACACCCAACCCTCCACATCACCCTCAAAATCCAGGCTCTGCCCCAGGGAAGGTGCTAGGACCAGAGCCTGGTGACTGCCTGGATGGAGCTTTTGCTCTCTGGGTAAAACTGGGGAAACTGAGGCTCGAGTGAACGCTCTGACCTCTGAACAGGGGTACAGGCGGAATAAGCCACTCACACAGAGCAGGAAGGGCCCCATCCTCCCATCTGCTCCTGGGACAGGGCACTAGGGCAGACAGGGCTGAGCCAGCAAAACAGAGGGTTAGAGAGTCCTCTTTAGGGACTGGAGGCGGAACCAGCAGCTTAACCACACCCCTCTCCAACCAGGAGCAGAGGGAAGGCCCAAGACCAGGGCCAAGTGGTGTGTGTGGGGGTGTTCGACTCCCCTTGCAGCCTGTAGGGCTGGCGAGCCAGCTCCCCTCCACCTGGCAAGGTGCCCTATTTCACGGGAAACTTTCATGATTATACCTGTGTGCTAAATTTAAGAAAGCAAGGCGTCTCTCACTCTGGCTACGTCTCTCGAGGAACCCCCAGATCTGCGGGGGATGAGAGGATCTGGGCAAGGGAAGAGGTGCCAGGGCCTTCATACTTAAAAGATCTGACGCTGGGTATTATTTGTCTTTATTTCCATTACACAGATGGAGAAACTAAGGCATGGAGACATCAAATGATTTACCCAGCCTCTAAATCACAGGGTCAAGATGTGAACCTGTGTCTGTCCCCAGACCTCTGACCTGTCCATCATCTCCTGCTAAACAGGTTTCTCAAGCCTCACCCTTGTTGGGCTCTCCTAGAAGCTCCGCTGTGGGAGAGGGGGCTCCCCTTGGAGTACATGCCCAAGAACCCCAGCCAGTGACCCCTTTGCTTCCCACTCAGAAGGGACAGTGGCCCAAGTTACCTCCAAGACAGGTCGGAAAATCAGCTTCTGTTTTATGGGACCCTCCCCTCATCCCTGCCTTGGGACGCTCAGACTGGATGGCTGATGGCCTCACTCACCCAGAAGGCATCTCGGAACTGCAGCTGAGGCATCATCCCTGCGTCTGCCGTGCAAAGCTTGCACTCCTGCCCGGGCAGGGCCGACTGTGGCCAGGCGCCAGGAGCACTGTCCAGGCCCCGTCCTGTCCCAGCCGGCGCCGTCTGCCTGCTGTGCTCACAAGCCAGAGACAAACTGCCGCAGGGAGGGAAAGGGCTCAACCTGTTTTGTTTGGGGCTAGAACCAGCAGCAAATGAGGAAGGAGCTGTGCCCCGGGATGGGAGGGCGGACAGAGGCGGCCCCTTCAGCTCTCACGATGGGGATGCAGGCCAGGCCTCAGGGTAGAGAGTGGGATGCCAGCCCCGGGGCAGGCAGGGCCAGCCGGGTGAGGCAGGCTGTGCACTGGCCAGGCAGGCAGCCTGGGGCCTGTGAGGAAGACTTGTGCAACCTCCCAGGCCAGCACCAGGGCCCGCGCCCACAGGAAGTGGAGCTGCTGCGCTCCCCTGTGTGGCCCCGCCTGCCACCTGCCACGTCCCTGCCTGCCCCTGCCTGCCTCTGTTTCTGCCTCAGCCTAGTTTATAATCAGAGCTATAAATGCAGGGTACTTACAGCCCACTTATCATGAGAACACTAGAGCCCAAGGACCCTGGGGCGGTCACTCAGCTGCCCAACCCCACTCCAGGCTGGGCCCAGAGAGGCGGAATCCTCACAGCTCCCCTAGGCCTGCAGCATCTGTTTCCTCCTAACCTGTTGCCTGGTTTTCCAGGTCCTGTCCCTAAGGAGCTGATCGTCTGGGGCAGACAGAGCTGTGCTTTGGGGCTATAGAGCACAAAGTGGCAGGCAGGGGGGGTAAGGTCAATAGCCAAGCCCTGTTCCTCTGCAAGACCCTCTGGAGTCATTAAGCTCAATGACTGGTTTCAGGTTTAAAGACAGGATCATAAAGGCACAGGGATTAGGAGCTGGAGAGTCCAGATGGAGACCCAGTTTTTGTTTCGTGGTTGAGGGACCCTAAATGACCCTCCCAGGGATCTTTGGGCTCCGACTAGTAGACACTAATAGCATTCCAGCACCTAGCACAGTTTTCTGCTCCTTCCAGCTACAGATAGCTCTGTAAAGTCACCCCAGGCCCCCGTGACCACATTTGAGCTGTACCTCTCCTCCCCAAAGTGGCGCCAGAGCTCAGTTTTTCCATCTGTCAGATGGGCCGAGCCCTCTGTTTCTTGGGCAGACTCTGCTCTCTACAGCCTCCTTTCCCTGGCAGAGCTCCTGCTGCTCTTCCAGGTGTTCTTCCCATTTCCTCCCACGAGCACCAGCCACAGAGTCTGCCTTTCCTCTCCCCGGAAGCCTTCATCCCACTCCAATTTCCACGTCTCCTGCTCTGGGCCAACCCTCCTCCCACCCACCCAGGTTGGCTTTGAGGGATGCACACACGAGGCCTTTCTTTTCCACCCACACAGGTCCAGCCGGGCAACCCTGGAGCAACGGCCAGGCTGGGCTCAGGCTGCGCTGACTGGAGAAGGAAGTTATGGGAGGAACAGCTGAAGTTCTTGGCCGGAAAGGAGTCTCCCCCCTCCCCACCCCCACCCTTTGCAGCTCCCAGGTCCGGGCACCCAGAGCCGTCCCTTTGGTTTAAACATCACGGTCCTCACAGGACTCTCTTGCTCAGTCTGCCTCTGTCCATGCCAAACAGCTGGGGATGAGATTCCCCAGCTCACCCTGGATCTCCCAGCTAGGAGCAGAGGCTAATACAGTGCCAGGTCTGTCTGCCCCAGAGCCCATCCGGGGGTCACCTGGCAGCAGCATCTGTTAAAGAGTTGTTTTTTTTTTTTTTTTTTTTTTTTTGCTTTTTGGAGACAAGGTCTCGCTTTGTAGTTCAGGCTGGCCCTGAGCTCACTATGGTGCCCAGGCAAGCCGCCACGAACTCAGCAATCCTCCCGTCTCTGCCTCCTGAGTGCTGGGATTACAGGCGTGAGCCACCACGCCCAGCATTATATATGGTTACCGGGGATTGAACTCAGGTCCTTGTGCTTGCAAGGCAGGCGCCAGAACCACTGAGCTAACCCTCCGGCCCTGTTAAAGAGTTTTTGTCCTCCACTCCCTGCCTCCACCTCAAGAAACACTCAACCCAGTGGACAGGTGGCCACAAAGCCCAGGGAATCGTCAGAGTTGACTGTGCTGATGGGACAACAGTGTGGCTGTGGCACATGCTCTTCCGCATCCACTGTGTCATTTGCACTCATCGAAGATACTTTCGGCAGCAAGCTGCAAACAGGAAGGCTGGCGGGAGGAAGTAGAGGATCACTCTGGTGAGAGGCTGCAGGCAGTGCGCCCTCCAAGGGAGGAGCCTTGGGCTCTGGGATCCCTCCTCCGAGTCTCCTCCAACAGCATCTTCCTTGGGCTGGCAGCCAGGAGGCGCAGACGCTCAAATCCCTGACTTCAGAGGTGGCCACGTCCAGGCAGAAAGCAGAGGTCCGCCCGTGTGTCCTCTGTCTGCTGAGTCCTACCAGCCTCTAGGACACCTCTCTGGGCTCTCATTGGCCAGCGGCAGCCACAGTGCTGCCACTTTACTGTCACTGCCATGGTGGTGGGAGCTCTGGATAGTTGTTAGGGATGCTGGCGGCAACCCCCTGACCACCACCACTGTGACCTTCTCCTCAGCCTCAGGGGCCCACAGTGGAAAAAGTCTAGAAAGATCTCTTCCTATGGAGAGCGGGTGAGAGAGCTGAGACCAGAGAGGGAGTTGTGACCATCTTAAGAGGAAGAGGAAGATGAGGAGCCCGTGCACACTGGAGGGTGGCAGAGCAAGGAAGGGGTAGGACCAGACATCTGGGAGCCCCCAGGAAAGGGAACTGTGCAATCCAAGGCCTCCCCCACCAGCCACCCCACTCTGCAAAAACCATTGCCTTTTAGCCACTGTTCGCATAGCTTCAAAACACTCGCTTGGAGGGCTGGCAGCGGTGCCAGGCCAGGCCTGGGTTGGAGACAGCCCCACCCAGGCAGGGTCCCAGTTGCTTTGCATAGTCTTGGAGTACTTCTGCCAGCAGAACTCAACAAGCATAGGTTCAAGGATTGAGAGTCCAGCGTAGCCTCAGCTGTGATTACACCACTGATGGTCGTAGCTGGCCACCCGGCAGGCTCAGCCCTGATGCCGCCTTTGGGCCACAGAAGCAACAAAGCAGTGGCTGGCTATTGCAGGGAACACCATGTCAGGTGATCTGTGTTTGCTACTCAGGGTCAAACTCCCTCCAGCTTGGGCGTGTTGGTGAAGTTCCATCCCCATCCTACCTCCTACATAAGACGCAAGGAGTTGGGTGCTGGGGTTCTCGCCCAGCCGCCATATTGGAATGTTTTCTTAAGCTAGGGCCGGGCTACCAAAGCAAGCATCCTATTTCCCACAGACCCTCCTCCAACACCGGGTGTTGTGTAGTCCCAAGGCTGTTGGGAATACTGTACCAGGATGCACGAACCTTAGTCAGAAGTAGGACCTGCTGGATAAGCCAGGGCATTGCTAGACCAGGTCAGAGACAGCGCTGCTAGATAGGAACCTCATTTAAAACCCAGGAAGAACCTGAGCAAGAACCTGGAGCCCGCCCATGAAGGGAGGGGCTGGAGAGGAGCATGGGAAAGCTCCCAGGGGCAGCCAGGGAGCCTGGGCTATGAAATTCATGGCTGCTGGTCTGAGGAGCATTAGTTTGCCCCTTCCTTTGCTGACACACACTGCCTGGGAAATACCAGCCTGTCTCTGAGAAACCTCCTACTATGAGTAGTGGCTAGGGCATCCCAAGCAGTGTTTATGGCGCTGCCCGTGGCTGTCAGGTTGTCCCCAGCCCTGGCTGAATGCAGTGATTTCACTGTTTCTGAGGGAAATGCTGTAGCAGCCAGAGCACACATCCACTGTGCTGCCCCAGAAAGGGAAAAGCTCCTCTGCAGTGCACAACCAGTGTTTACTATCTGGAGACAGGAATGGCAGACGGCAAATGACCAAGTTCCAGAGTGATAGCAACAGCCTGTCTGTTCTTAATCTATCTGTCCCAGGCTGAGCATTTCCCTTTGCTTCAGCCATAGGTGGCTTTGTGGCCCCACTGGACAAATAGGACATGGAGGCTTAGAGACATCAGCCACCCTGTGGTGCCCCAGCTAAAGAGGGTCTCTCCTCCCCACAGTGCAGGGTGGAGGTAAGGGCTGGGGCTGGAGCAGAGGCAGAGGAAGAAGGGAAGGAGAGGAAGTTGGCCACAGAGGAGGAAGTGGGGAGGCTGGGCGCTGGGGTGGCCTGGGGCCCTCAAAAGGAGGCCTGCAGCTCTGATGCCTGGGGCAAGGGTGTGGCCTTGTCCCCTGAAGGCAGTGTAGCTGTGGTCTGTCAGTTTGCTCCAGGACAGCAATTACAGAAATGAGATTTCTTCCACTCCCCAGCTCTTCTGAGCTGCCCAGAACTTTCGGATTGACTCATTCACACTGAGTGACTCAGTTTCCAAGCACTGTGATGCTTCAGAAGCTGGTCAGGAACACACACAACAGTGGCCTCAGAGATAGGCAAGATCATGTGGCTGCCATCAGGGCATGTGGAACACTGTGCCAGAGGGCAGAGGTGAACCCCATGTGGGTCTTTTTCAAAACAAACCCCAAGATACAGGAAAACAGGTCCCAAGCCAAACCCGCCACTGGGTGGGCAGAAGGTCTGCCTGCCTAGTTTTAGGTTTCAGAGATAGCCTCAGCCAGAACTCCTGCTCCATCTGACTGCCTCATCCTTAAATGGGGAAACCGAGGCCCAGCATGGCAACAGGGAAAACAGGCCTACATGGAAAGCAGTGGCAGGAGTTCTGCTAACCCTTCTAGGCCTGCTCTGTTTCCCTCTGCTTCCTCTGTACCAGCAACTCCTAAGCTCTTCTCTGCAGAGAGCCTTCTCCCCCTCAGGTGATTTGAATTCAGGTAGAAAACAACTCATTCTTAGAAGGCAAGCTCTAGTTCAGCCCAAGTGGTGTGTCATTGTCTCTGAGAACCTGGGGTTCTGAGGCAGATAAGGGGCTTGCAACCAGCTGAGAGGGTAGCACCTGCCGGGGACGCTCACCATGTCCCACAGGGGGCAGCTTACAGTTGGATGCAAGGGAGTGGCTCCCGCCTTGTCAGGACCTGGGACTTGGGTATGCAGGTGCTCAATGTGGAATTGGAGAACTTCAGTCTCGTGATACTGGGACTTCGTTTCCTCACACAGGAAAGGTGAGGCAGGGATGATGAGTCCACATGTCTCACAAGGTTACCCCAAGCTTGGTAAAAAGTATGTAATGCACCTCGCCAGTGTCTGATGACAGAAAAGTGACACAGGCCTTCCCAGCCCTTCCTCAGGTCACTTGTAAGAGGCATATGTTCTCATGTCCTTTTTTTTTGGTTTGTCTTTAATTTTTGTATAATTTTTTCAGCCGTAATGGTTGGACCTGGGGCCTTGATGATCTACATTCCCAGCCCTTTTTTATTTTTTGAGACAAGGTCTTGCTAAGATTCTAAATTGCCCAGCCTGGGCTCAAACTTGAGATTCTTTTCCTTCAGCCTCCCAGCGCTAGGACTACAGGGTGTGTGCCATCATGCCCAGCTATTTTCGTAGAATTTTAAACTTAATGAGTCCAGAGAACTCCTGCTCCCTCTATCGAAATTCATTTGATTATTTTACCCCCTTGGTTTGTTACTGTTTTTCTATTTTTATCTAATGCAACTTGTTTCTTTAATATTGAGTAGAAGGCATGGAAACTTTTCATTCCTAAATGCAAGTGTATACGTCCTAAAACAAAGGTGTTCTCTTATGTAACTATAGCACAATTTCTAAAATTAAAGAGATTCAACATCCGGCTGGGTGTGTAACTCAGTGGTAAAGAATTTGTCCACCAGGCACGAGGCCCCAGGTTTGGACCCCAGCACTGCAAGGACAGCAGCAAGAAAAGGAAAGAAGGGAGGGAGGGGACAGAAAAAGAACAACACAGTGCTACTGTCTCCATGTTTGAACTTATGCCCATCAAGTGTAACATTATTTAAAGCTATTTTTCCCCCTGGTCTCTTTCACTGTGCAATTAATTGGCCAGTTGACCTGACTTCCACGACCTTGGGACTTGGGGAGGCTGCTGGTAGGTCATTTTGTGGGCTGTCCCTCAAGGTGAGTTTATGTCCCTCAGATCAGGTTCAGGTGATGGCTGTGGGCAGGAGCACCACACCTGTGAGGCTAAGCCCTCTGTGTGCCTAGGTCAGGAGGCCTGAGCTGTTGGTTTGTCCCATTACAGGTAGCGCTAACTCTGATCACCTGGCGAAAGTGGTGTCCACCACTGTGCTTCACAAAAGTTTCTGGGTTTACCTTTATGATTAGTGAGTGTCAGATAGGACAGTCCTGTGAGTACACAGGTCCTGGACCTCTTCACACCACCATGCACTTGTTTGAGCAGACACTGGTGAGTTTCATGTGCCAGTATCTCATCTACACTCATAAGGAGTGAGCCCTTCTTACTATTTATTCACTGATTTACTTACATTAGTGGGACTCGGAGATTTCTAGTTCATTCAATGGGTTGTAATCCATTACTGGGTTTTTTTTTCCTGGTAACAGGAATCGAACTCAGGACCTTGTGCTTGCAAGGTAGGTGCAGCACCACTGAGCTAAATCCCAGGCCCTACTGTCATTACTTTTTAATGATGCACAAATTGTCCCAGATTTGGCTAACACGAGCCCCTGAGTGTGGTGGTGTCTTTCTTACTAACTTTGTTGTTGGGACAAAGTAGGTGACTCTCCACTTTAACAGAGGAGAGGTTTCTTTTAACTTACATTTCAGTCCATGGTCAGCGGGCTCCAAGGGAGAACAGCACAGCAGAAGGCCTGGCAGAAAAGAGATGCTCATGGGATAGATGATAGGTAGCAGAGAGGGGAGGAGGCGGGAAGGGAAGTAACTCCTTCCAGGCCACGCCCCCTGTGATGACTCTTCCAATCAGGCCCCACCTCTTAAAACAAGTCAGCTATCAACTACCTAATCCAATCACCTCTTACAAGCCTTGCCTACCAGTACACAAGGCTCCTGGGGAACATCTGGCCGAAAACCATAGAAAGTGGCTTCCATTTTCTTCTTGTGTAGTACTTTTATCTACTGGCTAATTCTTTATTAACGGGCACAAGATGTTTTAGGCTCATTTGTAAGCTACCTGTTCCCAGCTCTGCAATTAACCTTTCTCCAAACTTCCCAGGTTCCTTTTAGAGGTAGGTTCTTGCAGTGATTGTGAACCTTTCAGAGGCCAGCGCTTAAAATGCAAGCCCAAACCCATTTAACTTATCAGAGTGCCAGCACTGCAATTAAACCAGAATACCACGGTTTTAGTTTAGAAAAACACAACATGGGCTAGGGATTTAGCTCGAGTGGTACTGTGCCTACCTTGGAAGCACAAGGGCCTGAGTTTGATCCCCAGAACTGAAAAAAAGCAAACAAACAAACAAACAAAAAAAACACCCTTATACTTCAATAACTTTTCCCTTAAAAGAAAAATAACACTCATGCGTTCAGCAGCTCTGACTAGAGCTTTGGTTCCTAACATGTTTTATGTTTTGTTTCATTTTGTATCAGGGTCTTGCTGTCTACACCAGGTTGGCCTTGAACTTACTAGGTAGCCGAAGCTGACATGCAACTTGTGATCCTTCTGCCTCAGCTTCGTGAGCGCTGGGATAACAGCTGTGTCGCCACCATCTATTTTGTCTCCCAGAAACTGGAACAGACAAGGAGAGAGTCAAGAGTTCGTAGGTGGCATCAAGCCGAAACTTTAGGTTAGTACTGGTACTGAACCCTGTGAGCATGGATGGTTTGCAGAAGCCAAGGGAAATGTCTTTTACTGCTATTATCACTATTATTAATAATAAGCACCTGCATTCATCTACTGACACACACATGCTCCTGGAGCACCACAAGCCCACAGACTGGAACATTGGCTCCTGGAGGATTCAGGCCACGTCTCTTTTCAGAGCCACTTCCCGTCCCCAACTTCAAGGCTTCACAGCCAAGTCATACAGAAACAGAGAAAGAAGGGAAATTATATTCTCTGTCTGAAATAGAACTAACGGCCAATCTGATTCTGTAACCCACCAGGAAGCACATTAGCAGACCCAGAGCCAGCACGGGAGAGGGACGGAAGTGGTGAGCTGTGTCAAGCAGGACATTTCAAAACCGCTGGCCTGAAAATTAGGAACCATCAGGCTCAGAGGCTCTGACTCTCCCAACCGAAACTTCTTTGGTTCAATCTCAGGGCTCCATTTGATTAACTCCGCCTACCCACATTTCCAAGGCATCTGGAGATATAGCTTGCGCCTCTGCAATTTCTTGGGCCCAGGGTGCTGTGCATGGTTGAGCAGGGGCTTCTGCACCCACCGTTTGGCAGACATGGAGATGCATGATCCAGGTCCCCACTTTGAGGAGGACCCACCACCTCACTGCAGGAGGGAGGACAGCTAGCAGCCTCGGGGTCATTTCCTCCAGAGCTGCCTCGCCTGAGATCAGACGCTTCCAAGGGCAGCCACCACTGGTGACCAAGCAAGGCCAGGTAAAAGTCCAGCCAGTGGGCCAGAGATTTAGCTCAGTGGTTCCAGTGCCTGCCTCGCAAGCGCGAGGTCCTGAGTTCGATCCCCAGTAACCACATACAATTTTGGGCATGGTGGCTCACTCCCACCAGCAATCTATACCACATACCACAGTGCTGGGCGTGGTGGCTTATGCCTGTAATCCCAGCACTTGGGAGGCAGAGGCAGGAAGATTGCTGAGTTTGAGGCTTGTCTGGGCTACATAGTGAGTTCAGGGTCAGGCTGAACTACAAAGCAAGACCCTATCTCAAAAAAAAAAAAAAAAAAGTCCAGCCACCAAGACTCAGTGCTAGACAACTCCCCCTCCAAGGGACCAGTCACCCAGCTGCAGCTTGGTGGCCCAAAAACAGGTTGACTTCTCTCTTCTGAGCTGTTTTTGTCCTTTTCTTTCACCATCTGGGACCCCAATACATGTCAGGAGTTCCCAGCTCTAGCTCAGCATCCCACAGCCATGGGGACGGTGGGGGCTAAAGATGACCTTCACTTTCTGGGCAACTACTACAAACATAATCTCATCAGCCAAAGTTTCCCTCAGGTTTCCCACAGCATCCAGGGCCCCAATCTGGTCCCCTGGCAGGGAACGCACTGGATAAATATTAACTGACTCAGGACCAGGCTGGGTGGGGCCATTCATTCTTGATGGCAGCCACTATGGAAGGTGCCCCCCACAACACACGCACAGCAGATTTCTGCACGTGGTACACCATTCCCTAGCAAAGATGAGTTCTGTCCAGAATCACACAGTGAACTATACAGAACCAGATGGCTGTCAGAGCCCCAGCACTGCCAGCTCCTGCCCTCTGCTAGCCTCAAATGACTGGTCACTCCTCACTTGTGGCATCTGTTGTTGCTGTGAGTTAATAACATCAACAAGGGTCTCCTTGGCACCTGTGTGTTAGATTGAGAATCCTTTGCTTATTTTCAAGATACTAGGGAACACCCTACCCTGCCTTTTCCCCGCACCAGGGATTGAACCCAGGGCTCATGCATGCTTGGCAAGTGCTCTACCATGAACCTATATCCCCACTTTATTTTAGTTTTTATTTTGAGACAGTGTCTTAGTAAGTTGTCCAAGCTGTCCTTGACTTTGTAATCCTCCTGCCTCAGCATCCTGAGTAGCCAAGATCACAGATTTGTGCCACCACCCCTCACTCCTAGGGAAACATGTTTTTTTCAATCTGAAATCAGGACACTGATGTCATGTAGTCTAGCAGGATTATATAATGATCCTGTATCAGTACTTTTCAATGTGCAACTCTTGAATATTCATATACACTGGAAAGCATTTCAGGGGTATTTTCAATAATTCAGCACTCTTTTTAAACGTACTTGAAAATTCTAGAAATTGATTAAGGAATGGTAGGCCTCAGTGGGAATGGAAGGGCACATTCTGTTCATGGTATGTTTTATCCCTCAATTTGTTTTTCAGCTTCATGTTGCCCTGGCCCTGGGTGGAGATGATTTGTGTATTCTAAGCAGGAAGGAGGCTGCCGAAGAAGATGATTTTGAAGAAATTTTTGAGAAATGCTGATGCTTCTTCTCTCCTCCAATTTCGGGGGGGAACATACCAATAACATCACACCTAAAAACAATTAATAATAATTTTAATATCATCAAAGTCTAGCCATGTTCAAATTTCCTGTTATCTTTCAAATGTCACAAAAGTTTTATTTATATTTAAATTGTTGTAATCTTGCTCTGAACAAGCACTACACATTATGATTGATTTTTCTCTTAATATTTTAATTATCAGTTCCCTTTACATCTTTATTTTTCTGAATTCCATTTCCTCCTCCCCTCCACCACATCTCTTTTTGTGCAATGTATTTATTTGTTTTTGTGGTATTGAGAAGGGAATTTAGTCCCTTAACACTGAGCTATAATCCCAGTTCTTATTTTTTTTAAACTTTTTAAAATTTTGAGACAGGCTCTTACCCATCAATAAGTTATCCAGGCTAGTCCTGAACTTGAGATCCTTCTGCCTTAGCCTCCCTGAGAGCAGGAATTAAAGGTATTTGTCTCTATACCTGGCTGCAGTTTTTTTTAATTTAAGAGACTAGATTGTGTACACTGTAGAAGTTTCCACAAAGTATAACTGACGAAATCTCCCAAAAGTGTCTTTGGTCTCCTACAGTTCCTATAAATTGCCATTTGAATTTAGATTTAGGTTGAATCTTTTTTTTTTTTTCTTTTTAGAGACAGGGTCTCGCTTTGTAGTTCAGGCTGGCCCTGAGCTCACTATGGTGCCCAGGCAAGCCGCCGCGAACTCAGCAATCCTCCCGTCTCTGCCTCCCGAGTGCTGGGATTACAGGCGTGAGCCACCACGCCCAGCATTATATGTGGTTACCGGGGATCGAACTCAGGTCCTTGCGCTTGCAAGGCAGACGCCGGAAC
>PVIC010002821.1:0-11718 GCA_004025085.1 Thryonomys swinderianus
AAAAAAAAAAAAATACACAAGATTGTAAACATCCTAGGTTCTTCAGATTCTCCTTTGTGAATCACTTGTCTTTTGGGAACATAGTTACACTTTGTTCTTTCTTTATCAAGCAGACAAACAAAAATGCTGCAAATCTTGCCTTTTGCTGTACAATTGAGCTGCTAAATCTTATCTCATTAGCACAATATTTACATCCTTCCTTTCCCTCCTTTCTATCACTAGTTTTCCATTTTGACTAGGGTTAAGAGGATAAAATGTTGCCTCTGGGGAAAACGTGGGCAGAAATTGTGAAAATACAAAGAGTTGAAATGAAACAATTTGATCCGTATAGAACAGTGCAACCCATAATGTAGTCCAGGGAGTCTCCTGTTTTTCTAATAGTTACAAAGTTAACCCTGCTTAATGTAACTGTATTAGCCATTTTGGACAATAATTTTGAAGTGGATTCCATGTGTATCCTGGGATCTAAAAAAAGAGTGTACATGAAAAGGATCAAGGTCGTCCTGTATAAGCTACAGTGATGGAAACTTCATGCATGTCTTAGTAATCTGACTATGGGAAAGACTGAACAAGGAAATGTTGGAAGACTTGGTCCTGTAGACTTTAAATCCCAATGAGTAGATGAGACCTGAATCCAGGAGGCATCAAGGAAACAAGGCCCAGACTACACAGTTCAGTTTTAAAACATGCCCTCATGCAATTCTATGAAATTTGAAAGAGCGCTCATTAAGGGGCACTGAAACCATTAGGGACAGGATTCTTCTTGAAACGCACTTGGGCAAGCCCAAGAGGGGACAGAACATTCAAAGCTGGGGTGACAGCATCGTGAAGGAAGAGTGGGAGCAAACACGCAAGTGCTGGCGAGGGCTGTGGCTTCCCCTGGCCGTGATAGAGCTCTCTAAGATGGGTTGAAGGTGCTGCTCACCCTGCAGAAGTGATGGAAGCCAGTGCTGCTCCTGCCTCCAGGGCAACCTGTGTCTGGGACACCAGAGATGCCAAAGGCAGGTCCAGCGGTTGAGGAAACAAGATAGAGGAGAGGGGGGTAGGGTGGAACAAAAGCCAATGGCCTGACTTCAGTGGTGCCTATTGTGACCTGTGAGGCATAGAGCCATTTGATAGCATTTTGGTTTTATAAGAAATGCTTCCATGGTAACTTCCAAGGAAGGAAGTGCAACTCTTAAATGGTACTTTAATCCTTTAAGCAGACATCTTGCTGAGACAGAGAACTGCTCAGCACAAATAGCAGTTATGAATAAATACATGGTTTACACCTAACTGGTATTGTTATCAATACAGTTTATGCAGGATGACCTCAGTTACTTCTGTGTGGATTCTTTACTGTTGATACTGTATGCACCTGGAGTCCACTGAAAAGGGAATGGTCCAAAGCATCACATGTTTTCTCCCATGTGTGGAATTAAGGAAAAGAAAAAGAAATGATGCACAAGTAGAAGTGGGCCTATTAGGGACAGGGAAGATGTAAGAAAGGATAGTTGGGGGGCTGGAGATTCAGCTGAGTGGTTCCAGCACCTGCCTAGCAAGCTGAAAGGTCCCTGGTTCATCACTGGTAACCAAATACAACAGTACACAGTGTGGTGACTCACGCCCACCAGCAATCAGTACCGCATACCACAATGCTGGGTGTGTTGGTTCACGCCTGTCCTCCCAGCACTCAGGAGGCAGAGGCAGGAGGATTGCTGAGTTGGAGGCTTGCCTGGGCTACATAGTGATCTCAGGCCAGCCTGAACTACAAAGTGAAAACCTGTCTCAAAACCAAACCAAACCAAAAAAAAAAACAAAAAAGATAGCATAGTTGAGAGGGTGGGTACAATCATACCTTGTTATTTGCATATATGGACACAGCACACTGAAGCTTATTCTTTGTTCAATTCATGTTAATAATATTAATAATTATAAAAAGAATTTAATTCACAATGATGCCTGAGGCCCCACCCAATTTGAAAACCCAAAAAGCCCCCCCCAGTCTGATCCTGGACCAAGCATCTCAGCAGATGCCCTATTAAGCAGTTAATTATTTCTCTTTGATACTAGCTTTTCAAATCTTTTAATAGAACAGTTTTACTGTCTCTGATAACTACTGTCTCTGATAATTACTGTCTCCGATAACTCCAGTGAGGCGTGGCCAGCTCCACTTAACAAGGGGACGCATCGTTAACTTCTTGCCTCTTTATTTATCATGTATCACACTTAATTACTGTGCCACTGGCTATATACACAACTTGTCACGCCCTACCAGAGAACAAGGTGAGGTGACTGCTGTGGGCTTCCACTGCAGCCCTTGGACCCACCCTGTAGAGTAAGTCCCTCCAGGAGAGTGATTACGGGTGACCTCGGCTTTCTCTCCCCTGGACTACAGGTCTGGGTGAGAGGTTGTACGCTGGTCTCTGAAGTCTCCAGGAAAGAAGGGCCATGAGCACCGGCTTAGTCAGAAGGCTCTGGGTTGGCCTTGCAGGCTCGTCACCATCTATGTGGCTTTAGGCAAATCTTTTCATCTTTGTACATTTATTTCTTTAACGAAAAGACCAACAGTAACAACCCTTTTCTGAGAGAGGTCTCAGAAGTTAAAAGATAAAGACTAGCCACCCCTGTGGTTCACACCCGTAACCCCAGCACTGCGGGAGGACTGCAGGAGGCCGAGGCGGGAGGACTGCAGGCTCTGCCCTTGGAGCTCCCACTCTGATGTGGGAGGCAGCCATTAAGCACCGAGCTCGTGAAGAACCATTACAGGATCTGACTTCATGCAAAAGGGAAGAGTAGCAAGAGGTGAGTACAACAGTTTTTAAAAGTATTTTTGGCTCATAAGTTCTCGTTGCTGTGAACAGTGATTGGCACATCTACTGGGGCGAAGTCAACGTTCTAAGTACAAACATGGTAGCCTTAACAGGGGGTGAGTGCAGTGTGGGGTGAGGAGAGTTACGGACCAGGTCTGTTCTGGGAAAGCATGTGGAGTGGTGGTAGGGCAGGCCTGTGGCCCGACGTGGAGCTCAGTGTCTGGGTGCCTTAGGATTAGCACCTCCACTTCAGCTGAAAGGCAGAACTGTGGAGCACCAGCAAGGCAGAAGTGGGCAGGCTGCGCTCAGGGACAGGATTTGGAGGAGACACACGTGATACGTCTGAATGTTGCAAACTGTCCGTCACTGCTGGAAATATTATCGCTGGTTTTGGTTGACTCTCTGGGTTGTGGGTCACCAAGAAATTACCTGGATAGAAGAAGGTGTTTGTAAGTGAAGTGTGCCCTGTGTGACGGGGAGGCTGCAGTCGCCTCGCACAGGACCTTCTCCCTCTGCCATCTTGTCCTATTGCACTTCCGGTTTGTTGCCAAGTGCGCAGCCAAATCTGTTTCTATCAGTGAATTCAGGAGCAAGATCGCAAGGAAGGATTTCGTCCTACCAGGATTCCTGCTAGGGTTTGGGAAGTAATTGCAAGTGTGTACCGTAAGCAGAAGTTCAGTGCTATCCTGAGCACAAATCTCTAGTATTTCTGCAAGATACAAGGTCAAGTCATTTGTCATATATTCTCCAGGTTATCATATTATGGGTTCCTTCCATTTCTATAAACTTGAAGAAACGACATTTCTGTCACCATCAGACTACCCCCCCCCCCCACAGCTCAGAGACAGGACCTTGGGGACAGGGAATGGGGTTCTTTTCAAGCCATTAAAAGCAACAGGTTTGGGCCGGAGGGTTAGCTCAGTGGTTCCGGCGCCTGCCTCGCAAGTGCACGGTCCTGAGTTCGATCCCCAGTAACCACATATAATGCTGGGCGTGGAAACACGCCCACCAACAATCAACACCACATACCATAATGCCGGATGTGGTGGCTCATGCCTGTAATCCCAGCACTTGGGAGGCGGAGACAGGAGGATTGCTGAGTTCACGGCGGCTTGCCTGGGTACCATAGTGAGCTCAGGGCCAGCCTGAACTACAAAGAGAGACCCTGTCTCAAAAGCAAAAAAAAAAGCAACAGGTTTTCCCCACAGTACTAGAGAAGGGTCACCTCTGTTTTCTCAGGGCCACGTAAACATTGCCCTGTGGTGCTTATTTCCTTTCTGGAATGTGCTTTCACCCACGGCTGAGGAAACAGAGGGTCCGGTCCTCTGAGTTGTGTGCCCTGCCACAGCCTCGTTGCTTCGTGTGCACAGTGTACACGGAACCAGCATAGTCACAAGTTTCATTCACTTTCTTACACCCTCGCCCCCAGCACACTCGCCAGAGACAGCTGGTCCAGAACAAGCTGAGGGAGATCCCCTGAGGATCCTGCCTGCCTTTGGTATCAGAGGGCGATCTATCCTCTGACTGCCTAGAAAGGGGGCAGAGAGCTAAGGAGAAAAAAAGACAACAGAGACTTGTGTAATTTCAAAGTACACTGGAGGTTGGGAGGTCAGTGCTTCCGAGTGGGCAAAGACAAAACCTCTGAGCTAGCCAATACTTACTGGGTGCACGCAATAAGCATCAGGTGACTTAGTGGGTGTCGGTGTTCCTGTGTCTATGCAGATTATGCTGATGAAAATCATAGGCCAGAAAGTTCTTATGCTGAGGAGTACTGTGAGGGGAGCATTCTTACCATAGTAGGTGGGAGGACTTAGGTTGATAAGGAATTCCTCCCTCACCAGATGAAACCTTTCTCTTACTACTTGGTTCTTAAAGAACCAGGATGTCTTTAAGCTCTTTGTATATTCTAGATAGTGGCCCTTTATCTGAGAAACCACTGGGATAAAAATTTTCCCAATTTGTTGGTTGTCTTTTCACTTTGCCAGTGGTTTCTTTTGCTGTGCAGAAGCTTTGTTTTCTTTTTTCTTTTTTTTTAGAGACAGGGTCTCACTTTGTAGTTCAGGCTGGCCCTGAGCTCACTATGTAGCCCAGGCAAGACTCGAACTGAAAGCAATCCTCCTGCCTGGGGTTACAGGCGTGAGCCACCATGCTTGCCACTGTGGTATGCGGTACTGACTGCTGGTGGGCGTGAGTCACCATGCCCAGTATTATTATATGTGGTTACTGGGATCAAACCAGAGATCTTGCACTTGCTAGGCAAGCAGTGGAACCACTGAACTGAATCTCTGGCCCCAGAAGCTTTTTAATAAGATGAGATCCCATTTGTTGATTTCTTCTGTTAGTTCTCATGCTATAGAGGTTTTGTTCATAAAGTCTTTCCCTAAGACAGTGTCTCCAAGAGTTCTACCTAACCTGTTCTGCAGAAAGCCTTGACTTTCTCACATATCCAAACAGTCCTCCTCACAAGATGCTCTTCAGAGCGTGATGAGTGACCCCCATTCCCTTGGAATGTCTCCTGCAACGGCTAACATGGCAAACTCAACATATCCAGACACTGGTCCTTCTGTTCTAATTCTTATGTCCATTCATTCTTTCTTCTTTCAACAGAATTTACTGAGCTCCCACTGGGGGCCAACACTATTCATCTTTTTAAAACTCAATAATATTTTTACATGACTCAACTTTCAAAACAACATGAGAAGGCATAAACTGAGTTTCTCCACTAGTCACTGTCACTAGTAGATTTTGAATGACACAGCAGGCTCAGCTCATCCTGCTGTCCGGATATCCCTCTTTGTCTTCTGTTGTGATCACAGTGCTATGGTCATTTGTAATGAACAGATTCATTTACCCCATGGTTCTGTGAAGTCCAAGACTGAGGGCTCACATCTGCCGAGGCTTCGGGCCGCGGCACCCCACGGCAGAGGCCAGAGAGGTGGCGAGCTGTGCAGAGGAGCCAGGCCCAGGGAGTCAGGCTCCCTCCATGGCAACCTGCTCCAGAATAACAGTGCTGACCCCTGGTGGACCCTGTGCCCCAAGTGCTTCCTAAAGGCCACTTCTTCATACTGTTACAGTGACCACTCAATTTCAGCTGGCACTTCAGAGCAGATAAACCTTCCAAGGATGGAGATCCCCATCTAGTTTATAAAATGGTTGCCTTTTTTCCAGCTCCAGTAATACATCTTTCTAATTGGGGACTGAATCTCATGTTTCTTTTCTCAGCAGAGAGTAATTGATGCCCTTTAGTGGATGATTAAGTGAGGGTGAGCCAAATCAATAGCATCTTGAGACCATAATGGTAAGTGAAATAAGTCAGATGCACAAGCTTAAATATTGCATGGTTTCTCTTTATAAGAAACTGAAATTATAAATAAATACCAAAATAAGAGACAGATAACAGGATGTAGAAAGATGGATCTTCCTCAAAGAGGAAGGGGATCAGTAGGTGGAGAGAGGGGAAAGGAGCCTAAGGAAAGGGAAGAAGATAAGGAAGTAAGATGTATTATGTACATGTATCAACTTCCCACAAGGAATATAAGCTTTCTTGCTCCAAACATAATAAAATAACATTTAAAGATGATCACAAAGAGAAAAGGATGATGCACCCGCTTGACACAGTCACTACTCATAACTGGTCATCTGTCTTCTCATTGTCCCGCGACTACGCAGGGAGTAAACTCCTCCTGCTGGTCCATATCAGAGGTAGGAACACTTTCTACTATCTCTGTTCTGCTGCGTTCCCAGGGTGATTACTTGAAAGATAAGATTTGCTGCTTTGTAATTTTACAACAACTGAATGAATTTTTTTTTTTTTTTGAGACAGGGTCTTGCTTTGTAGTTCAGGCTGGCCCTGAGATCACTAGGTAGTCCAGGGAAGCCTTGAACTCAGCAGTCCTCCTGCCTCTGTCTCCTGAGTGCTGGGATTACAAGTGTGAGCCACCAAACCCAGCATTTGTGGTATGTGGTACTGATTGCTGGTGGGTGTGAGCAACCACGCCCTGTATTGTTGTATATGGTTACCGGGATCAAACTAGGCAGGCACTGGAACCTCTGAGCTAAATCTCTGGCCTCTGATTGAATTCTTAGAATCTGTTAGAGATAAGGTCAAGTTATCTTTATGAGTGACAGGGCTCCTTATTTATGGGGAGAGGTGATCCATGTGCATGATGCAGTCTCAAATAGCTTTACTGCAAATAGGTGCGATAGGAAATCTACAGGTAAAGAAAAAATATATCTACTAGGGTTATCCTATGACAGGAAAAAAACCCAGCCCTTTAATTTAGTGTGCCCTATGACAGCTGTCCACTAGATGGTGATATCCGTCCACTTATGTGCCACTGTGTGGCTCTTTCTTGAGGTCGTACTCAATTTGGAGACTTCAAAGCTAGAGGGCAAGATTTCCTTAAAAATTACATCAAATTTACAAACTATTAAAGCCCCTTTGAAGAGAACCTGCGTGAAGGTCCCAGACTTTACATCAGGAGACTGAACAGTGGGTGTGGGGGGTTGTGTGATGAAGTATGGGCTGTGATTTTCTTAAGGTGAGTCATAGAAATCATCAGGAAGGAAGATTAGTTTCCATATAAACTCTGCATAATTTTGTTGTTGTTGTTTCACTTTCGCCCTGAAATACAACTTAGACCAGCATTTTCTTTGTTTCTGCAACTATTCCCCACGAAGGAGCATTTGGGTGTGTGGTGAGCAACTCTTCAGTCTCTGTGATGCGAGGAGGGGGAGCAAAAGCTCCATCCGTGAGCTTGGAAGAGACTCAGTCCATCATCTGGGTCATAAAAGCCACTCTTGGAAACACTGGATGTCACGTGTGGCGGGCAGTGGTTATATTTCAAGGTCTCTCTGCGGTCTGACCTCTGAGGGCCGGAGCTAGGGAGTGAGGTGTGTATTTCTGAAGTTGGAATCAGGCACTGGGTCATGAAGCGGAAGTGTGAACCTGCTGGGTGCTTTGCAACCTGTCCTCTGACTCTGCCTTTTTCTCCCTCCTCCACATTAAGTTCTTACTTTCCATTCCATGACCTCCGGCTAGAAGAGCCCATCGCCTCATCTCTTTATGATCTTGATTTTGTACTTTTCACATTTCTCTCTAAGATTTAAACATATATATTGCTGGATGGTTATCTCGACTCACCGACAGCAAAGCTTATTTCCAGTGGTCTAAGACTTATCATTTAGTGCAGATAGCCACCCTTAACCTCAAAAGTGGCAGCAAAGGAGGTCTCTGAAGCCAGGAGATGGGCAGATGCAGGTGATGGCTCTGCTCAGACCACTGGGATGCACGTCCCCTTGAATTACAGATGCGGTGGGGGTGGGGCCAGGTCCTCGGAAAGGGACTGGACCCAGCGGCACAGGACTTCTCACTTCTCCAGCTCCCACACATGGGAAGCCTGTTGCACACCGCAGCTCCCTGCTTGTTCCCGCCTTCTTTGGTCTGTGGAAGGCAACTCTATGGCACAAATCATAGTTACCAAGCAGACCTGGCCCCCAGGTTTCAAACAGCACCCCTCGCGCTGCTTCCAGACACTTGTTTGCATTTTGAAGTTGAAGGAAAGGACAGGGTATGAGGAAATAAGAATGAGCATGCAGCCTCTAAAGTACAGAGTACAGCTTTCCAGCCTAAGAAAGGTCTCAAGAAGGGACAGTTGTGTTCATTTTATTTAACAAAATGCAATGTAAAAATGGAGAGATAGATGGATTCATAGATGATGGATAGATGTATGTTGGTAGATAGGTGAGGCGTAGATACATACATACATGATAGATGATAATATAGGTTATAGAATGATAGAGTATAGATAGACCAATAGACCATGGATAACTAGATTTTGTACACCAGCTTATTTTTCATAACTATTAAAGCAATCCAAAGAAAGGCAAACATAATT
This sequence comes from Thryonomys swinderianus, assembly GCA_004025085.1. NCBI lineage: Eukaryota > Metazoa > Chordata > Mammalia > Rodentia > Thryonomyidae > Thryonomys > Thryonomys swinderianus. The sequence continues at coordinate 8,690 of PVIC010002821.1, forward strand.
GATGAATATGCTTCATGGGCAAATCCCACTAGAAGGGAACCAGTTGCATATTTTTTGGTGAAATGAGCTTCTTGACTTCCTTTGGGTTGAAGCGATCCAGCCCAGTGCTGCAGGGATGTGGAAAGAACACACCCAGCGATCAGTGCCGTCAGAAAGCTGGGACGTTCTCCGCCCATTGTTGCAACGAAGTAGAGTGAGAATTTAGAGACAACAATAGATACATTTACCCTGCTTTGAAGTGGCAGAATTGGTCATAAGAAACGTCTGCAGGCTGCCAGGAGTCTCCCTTTAAAGGGATCCCAGAGAGGCAACCCAGTATCCTCAGGACGTGGAAGGCCCCTTGGGGTACTGTGGTCTCAAGAGCGCCCTGAAAGGGCAAAACTGAACTGATAGGGTTTGGGCCCTTTTTGTTTAAAAGTTAAAATATTCCACTTGAGGTCACAGCAGAAAGTGTTCTTGATGAATTTTCCTAGAAGTCCTGGATCCTGTCTGTGATTTATGCATCCCTGAGGTCTACTTGCCATGAATAAACCACTTTAAAAAAACAATGATTAATTAAGACTTGGTCCACCCAGCCCTTTTGCTGTTTGAAAAGGACCCTGCAAACAACAGATTTGTTGTTTTATGGATTGGTTTAGATACAATGACCTCACTTGATTACAATGCCACATGCTTCAAATATTTTTACTGAAACCGATCAGGCCACAGGGAGAGCCTCAAAAGCCGGGGGCCTGGAAAACCCTCTGGGGAGTAAAGGGAGCTCGCTTCAAAGGTTTTGGTCTTGTGATTAAGAAGAAAAAGACTGTAGAAAAGGTTCAGGGTGTAGGTTTGGACCTTTCTTCTTCACATCCTGGTCCATGACTTTTTCCACCCCAATCAATTCAAAAACATAGCTGCAGAATTCTGATTTTTTCCTTTTCCTTTTCTTCTAGTAAAACATATTCAGGAACCAAAGTAAGAAAAATATTGTGGGTGAATCTAGTTAGACTTGACCATTTTCAATATACAGAATTAAAAAAGATGGGACGAGTTCGCCAGTTTCCAGAACGTCTTTCCTGTTGTGTTCCAAACATGATGCCCTTGGGGGAGGGGATGTGCTAATTTTTCTTGGCTTAAAATAGCCTTCAATACAAAAGAAATTACTCTGATTCCTATTACACATCATACATGAAAGTCAAATGAGATAAGCCTAGTATTTACAAAAAACAAAAATGCTTCAGAAATACTTGCTGGTTTTCTTTAATTTCTGATTAGTTTTTAAATCTTAGTGGTTTGGATAGACGAATACTGCCCAGATTTCTGGTTTATCCACTCATCTGGTCTTAGGCTGAAGATGTTTCTTAAGTGTTCACCACTTCAGTTTCCTTATTTTGTGAGAACAAAATCACATTATTACTTATGATCAAAGTGATTGTATAAATAAATAAAATATAAACACTGTAACTTAATTTCTCCAATGAAGCTATTGGGATGATTAAAAATCATAACAAGCACAGAATTGTATTCCTAAATATTTGCTCTTGTCAGTGTTGCAGAACTGAATGCCTTTATAGCATATGACATAGAACAATGCAGTGTAGGCTAGAGACATAAAATTAAAACAGTAAAAGAATTACTTCTAGGGACAGGGATTTAGCTCAGTGGTTCCAGGGGCTGCCTAAGCAAGTGCAAGGTCCCTAGTTGGATCCCCGGTAACCACATACAACAATAACAGGTTGGTGACTTACGTCCACCAGCAATCAGTACCACATACTACAATGCTGGGTATGGTGGCTCAAGCCTGTCATCCCAGCACTTGGGAGGCAGAGCCAGGAGGATTGCTGAGTTGGAGGCTTGCCAGGGCTACATAGTGAGCTCAGGGCCAGTTTGAACTACAAAGTGAGACACTGTCTCAAAAAAAAAAAAAAAAAAAAAAGAATTACTTCTAGATTCTATGATATCTTGGAGCTTTATTAACATCTACTTATCACATTATGAAGCAGTATACAGAATCTAACTTTAAAATATTCCATGGCCCCCAAACTTAATTGGATTTTCTAAATGTATAATATACATGTTATTATATGTTTTCATTCATTACTGTACAGCAAGTAGTTGGCTCAAACTAGTAATTAACAGTTCCAAGTGACTATATAATTGATATTCAGTCTTCTTTGGCACCATGACACATTTTCAGCAGTCCAATCTGATGTCACAGTGATAATCTTGTCTTTTTTTTTATTGGTACATTTTATTGGTACATTATATATACACATCCAAAAAACACTCCACATTGAGAATTTGTACCAGTATATGACATACCTTAATTCTTTTTTTTTTTTTTTTTTGCTTTTTTTTTGGAGACAGGGTCTCGCTTTGTAGTTCAGGCTGGCCCTGAGCTCACTATGGTGCCCAGGCAAGCTCCCGCGAACTCAGCAATCCTCCTGTCTCTGCCTCCCGAGTGCTGGGATTACAGGCATGAGCCACCACGCCCAGCATTATATGTGGTAACCGGGGATCGAACTCAGGTCCTTGAGCTTGCGAGGCAGGCGCCGGAACCACTGAGCTAACCCTCCGGCCCGACACACCTTAATTCTCATTTTTCTCCTTCCCCTATGCACCCTAAGACCAACTCCCCACCCCTATATACACAAGCTTTGTTTCCTTCTTATTAACCATCATTTTTTTTCTTTTCTCAATATTACCCCTAAAGCATTTCCTTTTCTTCAATGCTTAATTGACTAAGAGCATTTAACAGTAAACAAACATGTTTTGGGGCAAAGAGCTTAACTCATTTTTTTTTTTTTTTTGAGACAGGGTCTCGCTTTGTAGTTCAGGCTAGGTCTGAGCTCACTATGTAACTCAGACAAGCCTCGAACTCAGCAATCCTCCTGTCTCTGCCTCCCAAGTGCTGGGATTACAGGTGTGAGCCACCCCACCCGGCAGTGTACGTGGTTACTGGAATCGAACTCAGGACCTTGCGCTTGCGAGGCAGGTCCCAGAACCACTGAGCTAAATCTCCGGCCCGAGCTTAACTCATTTTTACTGGA